>JAMRYI010001184.1:0-39510 GCA_029231635.1 Ditylenchus weischeri | reverse complement strand
CGAAAGTTTGTAGATCTAAACTTTAAGAGGCGCTCACTTGACACGTTTTTTCAGCATGGAGTGAGCACCTTTAAAGTTCAGATCTACAAAATTTTCGTTTTTCTAGAAGTTTGGGTACCACAATGTAGCTGACACTTACGGCTACAATTTGGTACTAAAACTTTGAAAATTGTAAAAATTTAAAAACCAAAAGGCGCTCACTTTGCTCTACATTGGGAACTTAGCCTGTAAACGATTACTCACGTTTACAAAAAGTTCTTTCCTGTCTAAATTCCGACGATTTTACTTTCATTTCTACTTTTAACTAGCTGTCTTTGTTCAGTCTGGCAAAAAATCGAGGATTCCTATTGCCAATCGTTTTTAAACTCAACATTTTTGCCGTAAAGACTCGCTGCTCTCGCATATAATGACACTTTTCAAAAAAACGTTGTGGTTACTTTCCGCCGTCAAAAGGTTCAAAAATTCCGTCAAATTAGTAATTTTTCCCGTCAAATCTAAAAAATTTGTTTGTCTCAAAGAATTTTTAAACTTTTTGTTTCAATTTTTTTTTATTTTTTACACCCCCGTGTAGCCCTTAATCTCGGGTTTTCAACAAGCTATTAACTGATCTAATAAAATTTAAAGAACCTGCAGAAAAAAGTATTTCAATGGATTGAATTTTCAGAAAAAGTTATTGTATTCAAGCTTTTTTTATACAATTTTTTTTAAATCATATCAGGTCAGTTGATAGCTTATTAGAAATCTGAGACTCAGGGCTACAAGTTGGTGTAAAAAGTTTACAAAAATGAATTTTTTTTTAATTAAAATAACAAAATTTTCAAATTTGACGGGATTTTTGAACCTTTTGACGGTGGAAAGTAATTTTAGCCAAAAAAAATAACTTTATACCGAAAGCCGGTCTCTAATGCGAAACTTAGCTTTGTGGTAAAAGAGACTGAAATTTTCGAAATTCTCGCCATTTTTCGAGCTGGAACAACCAAAGAAAAAGACTTAAAGGGCATGCCCACGCTATTAGTGGTGCCTGGAATTAATTTTTTTTTCAATCATTGATGGTCCAGTGAATTTTCAACTTGGTTTCTAACAAAACAAGGCCTAGAATTTAATTTTAGGTATGGTTTTGTTAGATACCAAATTGAAAAATTCGTAAAAAAGTTCAATGATTAGGAAAAAATTTTGAATTCCCGGGCACCACCTCTTAATAGCGTGGGGGGGTTGGACGAGGGTCAACTCAAAGCTGCTGCGACATATACCCCTTCACATCACCCCCTCCAATAATTTTGAGGGATACCTAAACCACCATTTTTCAAAAAGTTATCCCAGAGTATTTTTAGTAATGGCCGGGCCTAAGCCTTCAGGCCTAAGTCTAAGTAAAAGTTATTGGGGAAAGGATATACGACACTAGTGGGGTTTTGTACTACACTAGAGTCGAGTTCTGTTTCTAAATTCTGCTTCCGCTATCCGAAAAGAATTTTTTTCTTCAGGAAGGACTTGAAGGCATCTATAATGTCTGTAAGGGATAACGACCAATGAGAGAACAGAAGTTGCGGCAAAGAATCAAAGCTTGCTGGGATATAGACCAAGCTACCCCACCCCGTCAGGATTTTTTTGTTTTTAATGGTTTCTCTTCATTTTGATGGTAGTTTGCATTAAATCCCAAAACAAGGGCATTTTCTGGCAGCAAATCGATTCTGAAATCATTCCAATAAATCGCTCGATACTTTTAGAAGTCAGTTAACTCAATCAAAATAGAGTAAAAAGTCTTTGCACCCACCGGGAATCGAAGCTGAGAGATAAAAATATTCGCAAACTATGCAAACTCCTTTTTGCTCTGTATTTGACGTAAAGTCAGGACTTTCGTTGGGCCTGTACTCAAATTTTTGTAGGAAAAGTTGAAAATCTGATCTATATGACCTATTTCTACTTTTCGATTTCACGTCAAATAGGCTGATAATAAAAAATCTAAAAAATTGAAAAAATCGGCGGTGTCCAGGGGTGGTGGGGTCGAACTAGTGACTTTATAGAAAATGGCCTTTTTTCCTGTGTAAAATCGTTTGACAAAAAGCTTTACCACTGCGCTATGCAAACACATGTCGATAAGTAAAAAGATACATTTTCGGATGTTTTAAAAAGACGTGCCACCATTTAAAAATGGCAGAAAAGCATTTACTGCATGAGGCAGTTATAATGAGAGTCAACTGTATAAACTAATGGTTCCGCAGAAATGTATAAAGTTTGAAAATTTTCAGGAATGTGATCAAGCTAACATAGAAGATGCCGAAGTAGAAGAATCAATGCACGAATCGCTGCCCTGCAACCTGCTTGCCACATCAACCACTCCACTCAATGGACTATGCAGTTCCACCAAATCCAATGCTTCCACTTCCGACTGTGGAGCTTCTCACATGCTAGTGGATCTAGTCCTGGCACACTGCTTTCACTTTCCCAACAACCAACGAATCCTTCCATTCCTCAGCACCACACAATTTTTCCTCTATCATGGTGTCCACCAACAACAACTTCCAACTCACAGATGCAGCTATGTATGGACTAGTTAATGGAAATCCTGCAAACACACCCTCTACAGTTAACAGAGGCATGTTAGAGGGGTTGAGAAGAATCGCAGCCAGGTATCAGCACATCAAAGGGACATATGAGAAATTCAAGAACAATTTATCAGGTACACAATTATTTTTCAAATTAAAACTAGAGACAGAAATTTTCAAATATGCGATATTTTCAGCAGTGAGTAATTGCGATGCGATATGCGATATTTTGAAAAGGATGCGATATTGCGATACGATATATCGCATCGCCTGTCTCTTTTCAGAGACGAAATTCAAATTGAGATTCAAAATTTGAATTCCAAATATCGCATTTTTAGGAAATTTTGTGATGCGATATTGCGATACGATATATCGCATCGCTTCTGTCTCTAATTAAGCTCGAAATTAATTTTTCAGAGCTTCTGATTTCTGTGGTCTTTCTGCACAAAGTGTCGATATTATCGAACGCTTCCAGAATTATGACAAGATCAGCGGATGTCAGACAGAACGATACAAAAGGTGTTTGAAAATTATTAATGATAGGTCAGTTACTGTAAAGTGAACAAATCCAAAAGAAAAAATAAATTTAGATCTGATTTGATCAAAGACAAGTGCACAAATGTTGTTTTTACAAGTGAAAGTCTAGCCAGCTCTCTAGCTAAACTGATGTCATTTGATCTGGCTAATTTCGTTCCAGCTGAAAACGTATACAGCACGACAAAGAATGGAAAAGAGACCATGCTTGCAAGAATTTGTGAACGTTTCAAAAAGCAACATATAGTCATCATCTCATCCAGTTCAGAGCTCGGTGCTTTGTCCAAGAAAGTAAGCAGCACAAATATTAAAAAAATCTAGTAAAAATTTTTAGGAAAACATTCCCTTCTGGAAAATCAACAATTTAAGCGATGTCGACGCCTTGTATTTCGCGCTGGACACTATACTCTTGGCAGATATGGGAATTTCAAATCCACAAAGCTACTTGACCCAAACAAAGTGCTAGAGTAATTACAGACAGACTACAAAACACTCAGTGAAAACGACTTGATAAATGACTTTTCTATGCTCAAGTTTTTCTTTACTGACCTAGTTAAATAATAATAAGAATTGAGAATTCACGTGATAAACAAATTTATTAAAGTGCAGCTTTTCAATCACAAAAACAAACAAAACGATAACCAACACCAAAGAAGGAACACAACAGCTTTCAATCATGACTCAGCCCTTTAGCGCTCGGAACTCAAGAAAGACTTCGCGAATTCTTTTTCAATGGTCGGCGTGTCGAAGAGCTCCTGATCCAAATCATCCGCATATTTTAGCATGCTGTCTGCGTGCTGAATAAAGAGCATTAATAACGGCTTAGTAAAAAATAAAATTAACTCACCGCCAAGAAAATATGCCTCAGTCGTCCCAGAACATACTTAATAGGAAATATGAGGATTTACAAGAGAAATCAAGAAGAGAATCAAAACATACGTTGTAAAAGTCTGTCTCTATCTCAGTGCTATCAGTTTCACAATTCAATAAGTGCTCAGTCAAAATCAATGTAAATTTCTAAATTATAAAAAGTTACAATCTCTTAAAAATAGAGAATTGGCTTGAGAGCAAGCAAACTCACATGACATATATTCAAGAGAATGGTACGCAAATTTTCTTCAACCTCTTCCAAATTAGATGTGCTGTCAGACAACTTCTGCTCTAACGTCTCCAGAGAAGAAGCGTTCTAAAATGAAACGAGATATAAACGAATAAATTTTTTTAACAAAACAGACCTTTCCCTTTAGCTCAGCACCTGAAACAATTGAATCAACTTCCATTGCATCGACATCCATTTCTTTTTTCGGGCCTGCTTCCGGTGCAGTAATTTTCGGTCGACGAGCACCTTAACAGCGCACATCAAACAAAAAAAATAACAGGAGTTTTGCTACCTTCGTTTTCGACACCCATACCCTCCATATGCTCATCTTCTGGATCCTCTGCTGCAGATTTATTCTTCAGTTTCTCAATCTTGTCTTTCAATTCGTTTTGAACATCACTTAGCTTTCGGCAGTGACATTCCAATCGTGTTATGGCGGTATTCAGTACATCCCAAACCCAAGATCTAAAAAAACCCCGTAATTTTCTTGTATTTGATAAAAAGATGGAACAACAACCTTTTGAATTCACGCTTCATGTCATCACAGAACACCCAGGCTTGCACCACAGACGGTTCGACAATTTGCATTTTGAGGAGCTTATCAACCAGAACTGTGAGCATCTGAAAATTTGATTTAACTCAATTTAAAAAGAATATTGCTTCAAGTTCTTACTTGTTTATGACGATTCCAGCAGTCATAAAGAGTACGCAGGATAACAGACTGCATCTCCTCACTGTTTTCAACAACTTTACGGAAAACTTTGTGATACCTAAAAGCAATTAAGACAGCAGTAAATCAAATATCCCACATCTCGTAAATTACTTTGTCAATGCAGCGAAACTGTGACTAAAAGTCCTCGAAGCAAGTTTGAAAAGCACGGCACAGAAGACAGCCACAGAGTTGGGATCATATCTAATTTGTTCATGAACCTCGCCTTCAGCAGAGCTTTTTCCAGTAGCTTAAGTATTTCCTCGGCCGGTCTCTTTTCAGTCATCAAGGCGTAGAAATCACGAGCATGCTCTTTCAGTTCATGTTTTTCTGAAAATGTGCAACGTAAACGCATGAATATGCCTGCGGTATAAAGGCTTACCATCATCCAGAACATAAATAATTGACGGCTCAGGCGGAATTATATCTTGGAATACGGCTGGCAAAACTCCACGACTTTCTTATGATACGACAGGCGCAAACACTTTTCAATGACTTCTCGTACAAAAATTCGGCGAGGATGCAGGGAATCCAACTGCAAACTAATTGTAAAAAAAGCTGAAAAACTAATTTAAATCAGCACCTCTAAACAATCAGCCCAATCGCTCCATGACCAACGATACTGGAAGTTGGATAGGTGATAGCTGAACCAGTCAACAAATCTGAAAGTAAGCGTATGCTTAAGACAGGAAGGATAGAAACGCTGCAACAACCGACCTATCGATACATAATTGCTGCATGTTATCTGCCCGCTGATACAGCAATTCGGAAGCCTGAGCTAAAACTTGGGGCATTGACTCAGGTTTCGTACGGCAAAGTTCAATCAGTAGAGCTCCATAGAACAGTTCTAAGTGAGGTGCGCGAGGAAGACGAAACAGCTGACCAAATATGACTTCAATGATAACGTAGTTGAGAGGAACCACTTCACGGCGATGATAGTTGAGGAGCACTTTTGCACAAGTATGCCACTCGAGGTAATTATTGTCGATAATCCTACACAAAAGAAGCCGTTGAAATCGAATTGAGACATATACTAAAGAGTACTAACCAATTTAAATCTTCTTCCACAAAAAATCTTTCAATTGATGTATCTGGAGGCAGCGCTTGGTCCTAAAAGTCTTGCATAAGTCACACTTCAGAATTTGATAAGCATACCACATTATCAGGAATATCAGTGTAATCGAAGAGGCGAAAGACAATTCTCGGATGTGGGAAGTTTTTCTTGGAGTGAATCAATTCAAGTTCAATGCTAAATGAAAATTTATATGACGCTAAGGCAACCTCTCAGATATGTTCAGACCTCGGAAGCTGATGGTGAACAACCGACTGACCACCAAGAAGATCTTTGAAGGACGAGGATGCATATAAGCGCACAACATGATGTTCCAACCACTTGTCGCTTTTCAACTTTTGAATTTGAGTCCACAAACAATCCAGATAATCTTCTTGTGGATGAGGCTGATCGGTAGTCCACACTTGCAACATCTGCAAAAGATCCTTGAGTTCCGCGTTAGTCAGAAGGATAAAATTTACACTCACCTTCATGTATAACTTGCTTCTTTTGCCCAAGTAAAGTTCCAAACGACGGAGAATGTTTTCAAGCTCCTCAGGTCTTGATTCTTGCAATTCTGGACCTATCCAAGGAAGCGCATGTAGGACCAAGTAAGCAAAATAATTCGACTGCACCTGCAATAAAAAATCGTGATTAGATTTCCAGTAAAAACCAAAAAAAGCAACACATACATTTTCATCTCCCACCAAATTGACAAAGCCACTCAAGAATTCCACGATAGATTGAGTATCGACCACACGAGCATTTCCGAGATCACAAAGGAAAGTGCACTAGAAATAGAGTGTGATAACAAAATTTTGCAGGACAACCAATGAAAAATTACCAATCTCAAAGCAATGTCATAGTCCTCTTTGGCAAAAGCATCATTCAGCTCCGAAACTAGCTTAGCAACCATCTGAAGCAATAATTATCAAACTAATGTCCCCATCGCAGAAAAGAAATACATTTGCCCCAAATTCTGAATTTTTAGAATTGAGCACTCCAATCAAAGTGGTGAACATCGTTAGCTTCTCAGGTAAGTACATTGCACTGAAAAAGAGCTATAGATTCGTAAAAATTGTAGATTTTAAGCATACCACTCGGACAAGATACTGATAATCTGCCCTTCATAAGGATCCAGATTCTGCTCAAGGGTGACGCTTAGTTGCTCCAACGTTTTTTCCAGCGTGCCTTTTATGTTTTCGTCTACGCGAGAGATCATATTAATCAGCTTTCCGCCAATATCCGCCCCATCTGGTCCACGAATGCGCTTTGAACCTGTTTCTTCTTCACCTAAAAAAATATAATACGAAATATTTTTCAGGCAAAAAAGTTTTAAAACCGACCATCACTTGTCTGAATGCGCCGACGACGAGTAAAGTCCTCCATGATTTCGGCAGTTTCTCAGCAATAAATCTGTAAAACAATAATTGGTCAATGAATTTCCCAAATAAGGCATACACCCACAACAACAAAAAATTCTAAATTCGGCTAAGAGTGTTTAAAAAATTTGCGAATGCCAAACAACTTCGAAATTTAAAACTAGTATCTATTTGAATTTGAAGATACATTTTGTGAATATTGTGGAAACCTGCTATAGCCAACTCTTGATTTAGTCTAGACCTCGATCTGGAATTAGAGTTGTGAAAATTACGGTGCGTTGACGTTTCGCCATTTTTTGCATTTGTAACTGCGAACTGCTAATTTTGCCTTGGTCCTCTCTATTGATGTTTTTCAACATTTTGTGTTTGTGATATTGTGTTGTTCTGAACCACTTGATGTGGTCAAAAGACATTTTTTTTCTTAAAAGAGTAGGAAGCACATTGTTTTGCATTCACATTTCAATATCTGCTTTAGTAATTCCCGATGAATGTCTTTAATTGGACCAAAGAAGATGTTTGCTCTTGGCTCAACCAAATTTGTGATAGAAGGCCAAAGCTAAAAGAAGTTGGAGCGAAGATTCTTAGCACATACGCTCGAAAAGTCAATTTGTCGACGATAAGTAGGCATGTTCCAAATAAGAAGACAGAAAAGTTGACCGTCATGTAAGAATTATTTTCGCAGCTTATTATGCAACACCAACAATTTTTCTTTAGTCCAATCGGCTCAAAATTAAGAGGCTCTGTAAAAGCAGTAAAGCTAGGCAGCAACAGTTTTCATCTCTGCAGGTTGCTTATGCTTAAAGAATGTCGCAGTGGTACCCAAAGATGCTTCGAATAGAGATAGTTATGCGCGAGATCTGGACTTCGCGGCAGCTTCCAAGCTATACCAAGTCAACGTACTTGTCTACTCAACAGCTGGATGGAGAGTCTATTCGCTCGATCTAAACAATAGCTGGAAGAAGTCAAAACGGAGTACAGAAATTCCGTCCATTCCCAATAAAATTCTTAATCAAAATCCTTTTGAAGTTGTGTTAAGTGTATAATTGTTTAGTGTATTTTTGTTGTTCATTGTGTTACCTTGATAGAATAAAATTTGGTTGGTTCATGGATTATCCAGGAAAAAAACGAGATTGTATTAAATAAAACTTTTTGAATTAATAAGTAAACTTTTCAAGCCAAAAAATTGTCCGCACAAAATTGACCGGTACAATTAGTAAGGTTTCGGAGTGAGGGTTCGGATTCGTAGTTGGAAACATAGCTTAAAAGTGATATAATGATCACCACTAGTCGTTTACAAATGAATTAAGAAAAAAAAATTTGCAAAAAAAAACAACAGGGGGACCAAGGCAAAATTAGCAGTTCGCCATTTTTTTGCATTTGCAAAAAATGGCTAAAAAACAACAAAAAAAACTGTACAGTTAACTGTACAGTCAACTGTACAGTTAAATGTACAGTCAACTGTACACTGTACAGTTAACTGTACTGTCAACTGTACAGTTAACTGTACGTTACAGTTAACTGTACAGTCAACTGTACAGTTAAATGTACAGTCAACTGTACACTGTACAGTTAACTGTACTGTCAACTGTACAGTTAACTGTACGTTAACTGTAGTTACCGTATTTCTTCTAATTGCCGCACATGTGCGCTTATTTTTCAATCACCTGAAAATCGGAAATTTTCAAATTTGATCTAGAGATTTTCGGGTGCTTAACCAAGATCTGAAAAGTGGAATCGGTAGAGCTCGTGGGAGTTAAGAAAATGCATCAAACAGCTTAGCAAAATATTCACTCTGCTCCGAGATATAAGTCTTTAAAGTTAGGGGTGTGCGGTAATTAGAGACTGTGCGGCAATTAGAAGAAATACGGTAACTGTACGTTAACTGTAGTTAACTGTACGTTAACTGTAGTTAACTGTACGTTAACTGTAGTAAACTGTACGTTAACTGTAGCTAACTGTGCGTTAACTGTAGTTAACTGTTTTAAACTTATTTTTGGTAAGTTATACAGGCTGTAGTAGGTTACCGCGGTAACTTACCGTCTAAATAACCCCAGTGAAAACGCGTAAAAACGAGGTGTAACACGGGTTCGGTTTAGTTTCTCTTCTCCTGTTTTTATTTCTTTCCATTTTTTTGGAAAACTTTCCGCGTTCTTTTCTGTCCGGTAAGTTTTCCGGAAAGCTTTCCATGCAGCAACCCTGGTTCTACTAGATAATCCATGCACCATTTGGTGTGATTTCGTCACTTCTTGGATTTGGTCCTACTGCTGTGAGCGGCCACTTTCTTAGCCACTTCTCTTCGAAATATCTTCCTGAATATGAATCAGCTGAAATAAGATCAAAAAAATTGCAGTGAGCTAAGATATTCTTTAAAGTAGGTGAGTGGTGCAAATTTTTTGTGAGGATGAGTCAAAACAGCCACATCTCAGCTCCCTGCAACTATTTTGACTTGATCTTAACGTATTCGGATTCAAGAAGATATTTTAGTATAACGAAAATCCCAAAAAAGGTTTTCTCTTGTTTGAAGGGGCATACCAGTGCGTTACACGGGCAATTTCAAATTTGCAAAAGACGGGGACCAGGTATATTCAAATAAGAATTATTGGCGCTACCGGAGTATAACCCCCCACCAAAAGAACTTTTTTTGAACTTTTTCAAAACACCATTTAAACCATTTTTAAGCATTTCCTACACGTTGAACACGATAAAAAAGTGTTTTCACCTACTTTTTTCTACAAAAAATCGATTTTTTCAAACTTGGTAAATCAGATGTTGAGGGTACCTTGACCCAAAAGATGGAATTTGAACATAGTTTTGTTAACTGCGGCCTACCGCATGAAGAAACTCTGGTATGCATACATTTTTTATGCGTCCAGAGTAACTTTCGAGTGATTTGTGTCTAAGGTATCTGGGAGTGCGCATAGTTAGAGATGCGCGCACTCACTTACCTTAGACATAATTCCGAGCAAGACTCTTGATCAAAAATGCATTTAGAGGCTCTTTTTGCCCAGCTCCAGTGACCAAAACATGGTAAAACAGGCAAATGGTCGAAATTTCAAAATGCCCAAAACTCAATTTTTTATTGAGCAGAACACAAAAATAATGTTTTTTTTGAACGCCTGAGGTGATTTCAGGTTGATATAGGGCGTTTGGAAACACTTTAAAAAAAATTTTATTTGAGGGGGGGGGGTGGTGGTATACTTCGGTAGGGTCGAATTATTTTTAAACAAGAAAAACTAGCGCCTAACGGCGCCATACAATAACGGTGAGACTGACTGAAGAATAACTTCGAGTTCGAAAATTCAAATATTTCAAAAAGGCGGCAATTTAAATGCTTTTTTCCGAATATTTTGCGTAATTTTCGAAGGTAAATGAAATTTGACGTAAAATTTTTCGGAGTTCCGAGTTATCTCCCGATTTTAAAGTGCGAAATATCGTCGCTAGTCAGGGTTGCCAGATGGAAAAACTAAAAAGATGGCGCCACAAACAAAAATGATGGCAAAAAGATGGCGCCACGAACAAAAATGATGGCAAAAAGATGGCGCCACGAACAAAAATGATGGCAAAAACATGGTAACTAACATTCTTTACACCACCCCACAAAGTTAACTTGTCATCGTTTTACCATTGCTTCAGCTCGAGTTCCGAAATTTCCGATTTTCGATCCGGCTACGAGCTAGAATCTGGAGCCGGATCTGGAAACTTTACCAGAATTAGTTCTTAAAACTAATGGTGTTCATTTTACCTAAATAGTACCTTTTATCAGGGGATACAAACTCAGGCCTATAACAAGTAAAGCAATGCTACTTTCACCAGAAAAGGCGTCATCATCCTCATCTCCACTCTAACTTATTGGTTGTGGTCAGTTGTTGCTGCTGTTGGCCAGCAGCAGTGTTTCTAATGCCTAATAGACAATAGGATACACACATGTGAGCAGCCGACCTTCTCTATGCATATATGCCATGCAGCAAGAGCACGCTTTTCTTCGCTGACCTAAATTGCCGTGTCCGGAGAAGAGAAACGTAAGAAGTTAAAAACGGATAGCTTCATATTCGTGAAAATACCGTTTTACGCTTAACAAAAGACAAGATTGGCTGATTCTTATTGACGATTGCAACCATCTCCTTGTGCTTCTTCCCATCGACATGACGCTTAATTTCTTTCTCACCAAGTTTTAAAAGAGCCAAATGCTGATCACAAGCTCTGCAGTAGAAATTAACGTTGCCTTTCTTGCTTGCTTCGATGAATTGCCCTTTGTACTCTTCGGAATATTGCGTTAGAAATTTAGAAAGTCCTCCGCCCGGCTTTTTGTGCGAAACCTTTCTGCGCTTGTTCTGTGATGAATCAAAATCTCATCCCCCGTCATCCACCTGCATAAATTAAATAAATCAATAAATCAATAAATTACATAAATCTTCATTTGAAGCTGTTGACATCTAAAAAATAATGATGCAATGCAGGCAAGTATTTTCTCAGGTGTATTTAACAAAATAACGCCGCAGGCAAAACTTTTAATAAACATAACATTGCCTCGAAAAGATGGCGTCGCATTGGTTGGATGGCAAGCTGTGGTTGGTTTTAAAAAGATGGTAAAGATGGCAAATTTTAAAATGATGGCATAAAGATGCAAAATTTTCAAAAAGATGGCAAATGCATCAAATGATGGTATTATGGCAACTTTGTCGCTAGTAAACGCATCCAATACTCAAAAGAAGAAAAGTTCCAGTATGGGGCCCTCAGAAAATCAGAACGAATGATAAGACATGTCGGGTGATCATCCTTCGCCGAACATTCTCGCTCATACAGGACTATTCCGAAGAAAAATCAAGACTCAAACCTCTTAACTCATTCTGAAGAAAGGAGAGGGAAAGAAGACAACTCCTCAGCCGAACAGCTTCGACCTCAAATAAATCATCCTCAAGTTGGTATCTGTGCTCAAGTTCTGCTAAATGAAACTATAAATCCTTTACTTCATCTTCTATTCCTACAATCAAAACTAACTAACACCAGCTTGACAAAAATCAGTTTTGGCACTTGCACTTAATGATTCATTACTTATCACTCGATTGCAAAACTCCCCACTCAATTGCATCCCGTCGCCCATACACATGGGGGAATAACGATGGGGGAAGGGGTGCATCGAGTGGTACAATTAGCCTTACTCTATTCTTGACAACGAAGAAGATAGCGACAATGAATCTGAAAATAGCGAAGAATCTTCTGTATGGTATCAAGATGTGGACAAGGCATTGAAGAAGGATTTGTCTCTGTTCGTAGGAAGTAATCATTTTATGTACTGCCGATTTCTGTATTATTGTAAACAAATAATATTTTAAATAAATCGAAAAGGTCAAATCGAATGGGGGACGGGGTGCAAACGAGTGGGGACGGGGTGCAAACGAGTGGGGACGGGGTGCAAATGAGTGGGGACGGGGTGCAAATGAGTGGGGGACAGGGTGCAAACGAGTGGGGGACGGGGTGCAAATGAGTGGGGGACGGGGTGCAAATGAGTGGGGACTGGGTGCAAATGAGTGGGGGACGGGGTGCAAATGAGTGGGGGTGCGGGCTACAATTTAGCCCAACAATACATAATTGCCTAAAGAAAATTTATGAGGCCTAAAGAAAATTTCCGAAATGGTCGCATAAGGCAGCTTCAATCTGAGGAGCAAATTCATAGCCTTGTAAGTGAGTGGAATGAAAAGCTGAGTCGTCTAACAGAGGATCCTCACTACGAAGAATTCATCTACTATCTGAAGTTGATTCAGAATTCTCTTCTTTTCTCCAAAGGCCGACACCCAGACACTGATGAATTCAGTGATGAAGAAGATTCAGAAGAGGAATAGACTCATGGATTTAAAATTGTTGAAATTATGTATTGTTGATTTTCTGTTGCGAAATAAAGCTAGTGTTAGTTAGTTTTTATTGTAGGAATAGAAGATGAAGTAAAGGATTTATAGTTTCATTTAGTTTGCTGCTTGGATCCAAGTAAACACAGCCGACCGAGCCAAAATCAGTAATGACTTTTTGAATTTCAAATTATTGTCGTTTTGGTAAGGCCCCTATAAATTCCAAGTTAAAAAAGTTTTAAAAAAATAAGTTTTAAAAATCTTTATCACTTCTGCCAAGTGAAAGAGAGTTTTTCTCAAAAAATAAATCGTCGAACTTAAGTTTTTGACAGGTTTGGGGAAAAAGATTTTGCCCTATATTCAATATACCGGGCAAAATCTAAATTTTGCCTGAGAAAAAACCGAGCAAATTCTCGGAGGAGAAAAATAAGTCATTTTAAATTGGGCCAATGCAAAGTGGTCCACATTTTTAAGTCAAGCAAAACGAGTGCTGTGTTAGTACTCGGAGCTTACCTGTAAGAATTTCTCTTGCCGGCATCAGTAAAGTTTCCCTAAAGTTTGAAAATGACTTAATTTGCATTGGCCCAATTTGGAAAGGCCCGATTTAAATTGGCCCATTTCGAAATGGCCCAATTTGAAATGGCCCATTTTGAAATGGCCCAATTTTAATGGGTCCAATTTGAAATGGGCCCAATTTGAAATGGCCCAATTTTAATGGGTCCAATTTGAAATGGGCCCAATTTGAATTGGCCCATTTTTCTCCACCCCCTAGATTAACCTCGCAGCTTCAATATGCTCCATTTGTTACACAACGAGACTAAAAGTGAACTAAATTAGAAAAATTATTGATCAAAAATTATTGGCCAACTTGGTTTCTAACAAAACAAGGCCTAGAATTTTATTTTAGGTATAGTTTTGTTAGAAACCAAGTAGAAAAATTCGTACAGAAGTTCAATGATCAGGAAAAAAATTTGAGTTGGAGCCTCCAACTTGGAGGGGACAGATTTTGAACAGGTGAGGATGTCCCTTAAAAAAATATACATTTTTGGTATATAATGTCAAAATCATGATTTTCTTTTGATACCCTTTGTGGTTTCAGTCTTTCACATGCAGAGACTACCAAAAAGTTATGGCTTCTAAATAATTTCTCATGAATTATAGCAAAGAAATCATAAGAGAATGGATTTTACGCACGAAAACGACTACGGAATTGCTGGCATGCCTACAACTCTTGGGAAGCTTCGCAAAAATATCTCTTGGCTGGTAGAAGGGTCATTTGCTCAGACCGACTACAAAAACATTGTGAGTCTTCATTTATTTTGATTCCGTTTTCTATACCAGTTAATAATCTTATCTGAAGTTTGTATCACAGGCATAGAGCAGACGCATGTTATAAAGCTGCCCACATTTTCTCACCAAGACACGAAATCAACAACCATATTATGCATCTTCCTAACGAGATTTTATTTCAAATTGTTGATCTTCTTCCTGTGTCCCTTCCTTTGTCCCTCACTACTTGTAACAAAATAATTTCTAAATGGATTTTAATGCGCCTTGCTCTACTAAAAAGGATATTGTAGGATGTACCCTCTGCTTGTAAATTTTTTATCAACTCAATTTTAGTCTCTGGAGGATTCGAAAAAGGCTCTGCGTGATACTTTGTTTCACTTGGTCAGTATCGACAATGTGAAGAAATCATCCCTATGGGTCTCTGGGAATCTCGTAGGATTTTGGTCTAGACAATGGTATCTTTAGTAACATGTATTTTAGATGCGTCAAATGCGATTGAAGCTCGAAGAGCCGGCCTGTGTATCCAAGCAGACCACTGAAGACTATGCTGAAGACGAGACAGCTTTCCATGATTTGAGCGTTGAAATCCGCAAGATAATGAAGCAGGGGGTGAACCCGGTGGTGGAGGTTGGTCCATATTTGATCGATTTTGCGTCTTCTAACCAGTCAATTTTAGCCAACTGACCAGATGGTCTTGAATGAATTCTACTTTCTTGCCAACTCTGGAAAAGTCTCTGGAATGGACCTCCATCTGATCAATCGCCTTGTATTTCTTTCACTTTTTTCTGCTCATTTTATAAATCTGTTTCAGATCAGGGAGAATTGCTTGTAGGAAGGATGTCCAATGCTATTCTGGAATCATGAAAAACGTGTTCGTTATACATTTTGCTTGTTGTTTGTTGTTTTGAATAAATAAATTGCCGAAGAGATTCATTTTTTGATCTTTATGTGGTTTTCTTCTATAATTTTTTTACAAATTGTAGCAAAAAAATCATAAGATAATTGATTTCACGCACGAAAATGTAGCCTTATTCGATTTTAGACAATTTTGAACCAGTCTAATTTTAAATGGCCAAATGCTTAGACGCTATAACGTAGATATCACGTCTTGGGTACTACCAATTGAAGTGCTGACTGTATTCCTGTGTACCAATGCTTTAATACTACCCCAGTAACGTAGTTTTGATGGATAAAATCAAAACGGGGTTCAGGATATTTTTTGATAACATACTCTACTTTAGATTACTTTCCGATTTTTCATCAATACCAATGCTTTCAAAACGTAAGAGATAATACCCTTTTAGAGCACGGCCTTCAAGTATGTGAGGCATGCTTTGACATCTTTGGTATTTGAAAAAAAAATGATCAAATTCTTGCATTTTATTCATATTCTACTGAGAATAAAATTGTTTTGAGTTTCGGAACTATTTTAAAAGTTTTGCATTTCATTCTAAATATTTGTTTGAGCATAACCATTAGTCATTCAAGTCATTATTAAAATGATTAAGCATGATCTTTTTGGGATAATTCATGCGAATATTTGTTGTTGAGTTACCCATGTGAAGGGGATCCACTACAGTCGAGCCTCTCTATAAGACCATCCCTGGGGACCGGCCCTAAGTGGTTTTATAGCAGGGGTGGTCTTATAGCGAGGGTAAACTTTGTGGGTTTTCTTTGCCAACGTGGCCAACCAAAATTTTTTCAAGTGGTCTTATAGCGAGGGTGGTTTTATAGCGGAGTGGTCTTATAGAGAGGTTCGACTGTATAAACTAATCTTTGTATATACAGTCAAACCTCGGTTATCCGGCACCCTCGGTTATCCGGCACCCTCGTTTATCCGGCATCTTAAATATACTTCATTTGGCTGAGGTTGGCTTATTCTCTGTCAACTGACATTCCAGCTATCCCCACCCTCGGTCATCCGGCACCCTGAGGCCGGTCCCCAGGGGTGCCGGATAACCGAGGTTTGACTGTAGCTATGTTTGAGAGCAGAAAATGTAACTAAGTTGTGCTTTTCCGACTGTTTGTCTTATAGCTCTTTCACAAACGTTGGAGTTGGCGTTGGAGTTGGAGTAATTTTTTTTATGAACGCCTTTTTACTCCAACGCCAACTCCAACGCCAACTCCGACCCTTTCACAAAAAACTCCAACGCCGACTCCAACTCCAACGCCGACTCCAACTAACTCCAACTAATTACTAATTTTTTTTGAATTAGTTTGAAAATTTATTGAATAAAAACAGTATTTTAAAAGCATGTTAACACAAATATTGTTTCTCGTTATCCACCAACCACTCCTCATATTCATCCAAGAGCTTTGGATATGCTTCTTGAAGGCCAGCAGATTTTTTATCACCTGTTGCGGAGATTCTTTTAAAGATATCCTCCACAGACTGAGCCAAAGGAGACAGATCAGAAGCCGAAGTGTTAATCGTTCGGAGCGCTTGGAGAATTACTTCATCAACATCACCGGATCTATTTTTTCTCTTTCGAGACAAGGCTGGTGAAGCACGATCGCTGTGAATGGCAGGTGAAGCTCTTGAGCTAGTTTATGCAGACGTTGGAAGCTACGGTCATGAAGGCGATGCTACTATCTTCAGCTCTTCTGCTATCAAAAAAGCAATTGAAGACGACTCACTGCACTTGCCTGTCCCGGACTATCTTCCCAATAGTCAACTACAGACTCCATTCTTTTTTCTAGGCGATGGTGCTTTTCCTCTTTCTACTTATTTGATGAAGCCATTTGGTGCTACCCATATGGAACATGATAAGAGAATCTACAACTATCGAATGAGCAGGGCTCGCAATCGCATTGAGAACACATTTGGTCAGCTTGCTATGAAGTGGAGAATTCTTCTCAAGCCAATAGAGTGTTCCCATCAAACTGCAGATGACATTATTTGGGCAACATGTATTCTTCACAATTTCCTCAAAGAAGAAATGAGAGGAAATAGAGCAAGATCGAGCTCTTGCTGCTTATAGAGGATGGAGAGGTTTAGCTGATGAAGAACCTGAGGTGGAAAACAATAATGCTAAAAAAATTCGTGATAAACTTGTCTTTTTTTTAACTCTGAAGGAAGGGTTGACTTCCAGGAAAACATGATTTAATGTTGCGCATTTATAAATCAAAATGAATGAATAATAAAATGAATAATAATAATTAAAGTCAGAGTTGGCGTTGGAGTTGGAGTTGGCGTTGAAGTTGGAGTTTTATGAAAGGGTTGGAGTTGAGTCGGAGTTGAGTTGAGTCGGAGTTGGAGTTAAAAGCATTCATAAAAATACTCCAACTCCGACGCCAACTCCAACGCCAACTCCAACGTTTGTGAAAGAGCTATTATAAAACTGAGAAATAAGGTTTATCAACTAATACTCTGCCTATAAAGCTTTTACGTTAAAGTAGAAAAAATGTTTCACAGAGATTTTTTGTCAGCAAACTTTTAGATGTAAAAGACTTTTTTAAACCAAACCAAGACGTTTGTGCAGGCTGTAACAGGGATTTTTTTGCAAAACG
This sequence comes from Ditylenchus weischeri, assembly GCA_029231635.1. NCBI lineage: Eukaryota > Metazoa > Nematoda > Chromadorea > Rhabditida > Anguinidae > Ditylenchus > Ditylenchus weischeri. The sequence goes on along the minus strand of JAMRYI010001184.1, from coordinate 21,549 downwards.
GGTTTTCTTTATTTTCGGTTCCAGTTTTTCAATTTTTTTTCGATCGATTCGCCGACCTGTACCTGGTTTTCGGTTTATTTTTGTCGTAAATAAACCATTATTTTTTCAAACTCGGTTTGGAACCTTGCAATACTATATTCTCAAAAAAAATTATTTTGAGTCGATTGGCTTTTACAGAATTTCAAAATTCGACCTGCAGCAAAGTTAGAGCCGGAAATTTTCAAAATACTTGGTGCACGCTGTTCACAAAACTTAATATTGTTTGGTTTGTAGAAGGTCTGAAAACACATGCTGAACTGCTTGCCTCCCAGAAAATGAGATCCAACAGGAGAAGGGCTGGACTGTTCAACACTGATAAAAAACTATTGTTGCCCTTGATTCATCGTGCTGGTTGTCCTAGTCATTAATTTTAAAAATAAAACTCTTTTTCTCGAACGTATTTTTTACTTGCGAATCAGTTTTTCGCTAAAAAAATTGTTTCGTGCAATCCAAAATGGATACCGAAAAAATCGCTGTTTTTCGCCATAGGTGCACTCTCTCGAAATTCGATTTTTTACTTGTGCTTTTCCGACGAGCTTTACCAATTCTGCTTCTTTGGTATACAGTCAAAAACTTCTAGATTAACCCAATTTTTCTTTTTTTCTATACTTAGTAGTAGGGTTGGCGGGTACCCGAAATTTTCGGGTACCCGAACCGATACCCGAAACCCGAAACCCGAAATTTTCGGGTATCCGAACCGAACCGATACCGAAACCCGAAATTTTCGGGTATCCGAACCGATACCCGAAACCCGAAATTTTCGGGTACCCGAACCGAACCGATACCCGAAACCCGAAATTTTCGGGTATCCGAACCGAACCGATACCCGAAAACCGAAAAAAAACCGGGTTTCGGTTCCAATTACCCGAAAACGGGTACCCGAACCGCCAACCCTACTTAGTAGGCTTGAAAATTTTAAAATCTTAAAAATAGTAAAAAATATGCTTTTATAAACCAAATGTGCATTTGCAGATCAAAAGTTTATACAGTCGACGCTCTCTATAAGATACACCCCTAAAGTTCGATCACGCCTTGGGTCCGCCACTTTTTTTGGTGTACGGACAGTTCGATATGGTTTTATAAGTTGTTGTATCTATGAAGGTGTACAACCCTTTCCCCATCCCTTGCAATGAGGAGCAAGTTGTGTCTTGGGCCGCGAAGCGGCCAAACATACCTAAAATCTGGGATATCACCTCTGGTCCAACCATGGTCCATTATAAAACCATATCGAATTGGCCTCATATCGATCTGGCCTGTCTCCACTTTTGTAACCTGATTTCTGAATTTTTTGGCCTAATGTGATTCGTCAGTCTAGTCGGAAATATCGCAAGGATTCCGATTTTAGCGATCGTTTTTGCAATCTACAATAGTTTTGCCAGAAGGACCGGGGCCCTTTCTATAAGATACACCTTTTTAAGATTTAGGTGTATCTTATAGAGAGCGTCGCGGGTCTTACTGGCAAAGCTATTCTAGATTGCAAAAATGATCGATAAAATCGGAATGCTTGCTATATTTCCGACTGGACTGACGAATCACATTTGGCAAAGCATTTCAGAAATCAGGTTAAAAAAAGTGTCGGACCCAAGGCGGGAACAAACTTTAGGGGTGTATCTTATAGAAAGCACCGACTGTATGATTTTACCGGAAACGTACCTACTGTTTAACCAGAAAACGTTGTAAATGAATTTAAAACACGAAACCACCAAAAAAACGGCTCAGAATAAAGATAGAAACATCACATTTTTCAGTCTCATTATAACAGCATTTTATTATACATCATTGCCGCGAGGTGGATTCGAACCCCTGACCTTCATTGGATTCACCCAAGCCTCGACCTTGTCGCACATCCACTCTACTATGGACACACGCAGAACACCAGACTTACAGCAGACTATTTTATGCATTATTGCATCTTTTAAAATTTCTCTTCGCTCCAGATATCCAGGCTAAAATTCACCATCTCCAATTTAGAGTGCAAAGAAAAAAAAATTAAAGGCAACTTCAATTATACGTGTTTGTGCTTAAAAGAAAGCCAAGATGTTTTACTTTGGGGTTCTGGTGAGATATCCAACATCGGTTCGAGAAAATTGGCAGAAAATTAGGCTTGAACACAAAAGTGGCGAACCACCCACCTACCCGCACACCCACATATGCCAAATACTAACTGGTGGAAGAAAAGTCCTTGGCGGGTTTTGAGGCTAACTATTTTTAATGAAAACTTTATCTAAAAAATTATCCAAATATATAGGGTTGTAGCGCGAACGCTCCTCTTTCAGATGACATATAACATTATTCATATGCAGTAACATTATATTGGTAGAATGGGACAAAGACATAAAGGGCAAAAAAGACTTCATCAAAGTGGACCCACATTGGAGGAACCCAACTGGTGAATGGGCACCATTCCCCTGATTGGAATGTCATGGACTACTTTGCTTGGCCCTACCTCCAGTCAAAAGCTTGCACTGCTCCACACTTCTCAATCGCAAACATGAAAGCATCATTGGTCAGAGAATGGAATGCAATTCCCCAGAGTTATATCCAAAATGCGATTGATAGTTTCCCTAAACGGTTGCGTAAATGTATTGCTGCTAATGGTGGTCATTTTGTGGAATAGATTTATAAAGTTATATGTCATCTGAAAGAGGAGCGTTCGCGCTACAACCCTATATATTTGGATAATTTTTTAGATAAAATTTTCATTAAAAATAGTTAGCCTCAAAACCCGCCAAGGATTTTTCTTCCACCAGTTATATAGAGATGGAGGGCAAGAAAAAAATGTTTGATGCAAGTTTAATTATACGTATTTGTGCTTAAAAAATAGCTCAGATGTTGTATTTGAGGGTTCCGGAGAGATCACCGACATGAGTTCGCACTAATTGGAGGAAAATTGGGTTTCAACCCAAACATCCACCAAAAATCCAGGCTAAAATCTACTATCTCCAATTTGGTGGGCAACAAAAAAAATTTTTGAAGCAAGTTCAATCATACGTATTTGTGCTTAAAAGAAAACTAAGATGTTGAACTTGGGGGTTCCTGAAAGATATCCGACATTAGTTCACAAAAGACGGCACAAAATTGGGCTTAAAGACAAAAGTGGCGACAGACAGACACATGCCAAATACTACATAGAGATTTTGTCAAGTTTTGCCTAGGGTCCAACGATTGTTTAGCTCTATTTTTTGGTCTTTTCGTCAGTTAACTTCCACAGAACGAGAATAAGAAACTCAGGCAGAAGGATTGCGGCAGTGCCATCACCAGATCCACAGAACCAGACAAAAAGTAGAAAGATATCACACGGCATATACCAGCTCACCATGCGTTTCTTTACATGGTTGGTATGGTTTACATGGTCTTTACATTACAAAATTTTCAAAACAATTGCGCAGCACACGTCTGATATACGACAGCAAATACGATAAAATGAAAATTTGAATTTGAATTATTTTGGTCTCACGCATTAAAGTGGTCCCCGCCTTTTGGAAATTCAAATTTCACCGTGTAACGCACGGGCATGCTCCTTTAAGGAAATTCAATCAATAACACAAAGACTTGAATTTAGACCGCCGTTTAGCTGCTAAGACTAAACACAAAAGATTTATATTGAAACATAGAAAGATATAATATCATAAAATGAAAATTTTCAAACTTCTATATTTGGACCAGCCAGAATTTTTTTCCTCGGGGTTTCACTTGTAGATGAAAGCATTCAAAGTTGACAGGTGGACTCTGCCAAACGTTAATTTGGACTTCTTTTTGACCCATCGTTATGTATTTCCAATGATTTGCTGGTGTTTTTAGATCGGAACATGAAACAAATTTTGATTAATTCAGTCATTCTGATATCCGGGTTAGTAATCCTTTACTAATCGCTCAATCAATAATTTTGTTATTTTAGAGTTGGACTATACTGCAGTTTCTTTTGGAAAAACTGTATGTATGCTCGCTTGCAGAAGAGTACGTTTCATGACATAATTTCCTTGCCTATTTTTGACTTTAGGCTATCATCTTCTTTCTTTATGTGGTATCCTCATCGTGCTACAAATTAAGAACCCAGTGATTTTCTACATGCGTTTGCTTCCGGACTTCGATTGGCTCACAACGATGTGTGTACACTCAAATATTCTAGCATGGTCCAAGTGGTTGGTGGTGCGTGAACATTTACCCCTACACTTTGATTGCTTTAATGAAAAGTTTAGTATAAAGTTCTCACAATTCAAGCAGTCCGTAAGAAGTTACTGCCCAACAAGAATGACGATAAAGATGTAAGCATCCAGCTTTGTTATTTAAAATTATTTCAACATCCCATTGTTGAATTTCGAGCGTGAATTATGTCGAAAACCCTAAACGGATAATTTAATTTTCTGTACCATTGGGTTCGAACCGAATTTCATTGTCAAAAAGTCGTCTTTTTGATAACTGGAATGTTTTGAATTTATTTTCTGATAAAAGAAAAATAGGGCTAAAGTAGCATGTCAAAACTAGTGACCTCTTTTGCGAGAACGCAATAAATAGATTGAATACTTTTCTTAAAGTTTTTGAAATGTTTAGGCGTCCACATCCAAGAAAGCGAAGACAGAAAAGCCAGTCAAATACAATACTATTACAGAAAGTTCGGATGAAGAGGATCAGGATGTAAGTTTACAGTTTCATTTTCAAAAATCAACTTACAGATAAAATGGTAAATTTAAACGTGAATTACGATGAAAAAGTTCTAAAGTAGCACTTAATTTTCTGTGCCATTGGGTTTTTGCCGGGTTTACTTGCCAAAATCGTAGTGCGTAGAACAGATAAATTTATGTGTTCTGCGCACTGCGGCCAAATACAACTGTACTTTTTAAAAACTGAGTGTTTTGGACTTATTTTATGATAAGTGTGTATTTTTTCTAAAAGCCCACCTGTAAAACTCTGATGACACAATAAATAATCAACTCAGCAGAAATTTTCTGTTGGCACTCAAGACAAAACATAATTGCCACATTTTAACACATAGTCCAATTTCACTTTTTTAGTGTCGGAAAATATAAATTTTACAGTTTTGATTACAGGATTTTCTCTCAACCAACTGCCTCCTTTCAACAACTACATATGCTGGACATAATAGTTGATTGGCTGCTTATTTCCCTAAACCACTTTGTTTTTATTATTCGAAGTCTGACTCGACAATATTCTTCCAACTTACCATCAGACACGCTAGCTGATATCATCAGTTTTTTACCTTACAAACAATGCAGAGTTCTTGCTAAAACATCATCAAACTTTTCTAAACTGGTGATCTCTCGAGTGAAGAAGCAGAGAAAATTGGTTGAGACCTCCTCTTAAAAATTATGCAGAGCTTAATTTGGAATTTAATTTTTTCAGAGGATCTTAAACTTGGAAAAGACAGTGGAAGCGCTGACCGTGATGATGAAGAGACTCGCTTGCTCGCTTGGATGCTCGCTTGTCTGATGTTGAGAAAAGTTTGAAGAGAGTGGATGCTCGCTTGTCTTATGTTGAGAAAAGTTTTAATGCTCGCTTGTCTTATGTTGAGAAAAGTGTAACTGTTTCAAAAGGGTACGTTTACATCCAAATATACTAAGCTAAGTCATAGTGGAGGGACAGCTATTTTAAGGAGAAAAATGACTGAACCTGAACCTATGGAAGCCCGAGGCAACAAGTTTATTCTCAGCAAAGTGTTCGAAGCACATGAGCAGGACGTCAAATGTGTTATTTCAACAACTTCCGGTGAGTTGATAACAGGCAGCCGAGATGAAACAGTCAAAGTATGGGCTGAACGGTTGGTTTTGCTTATTTGTCGCCTGTACCATATACTTTATCAATTTATTGGCAGGGCTGGAAGATACAAAGAGATGATCGAGATCAAACAGAGGAACAAGCTAGCTGTCAATTCAATCGCGTTCTATCAGGCTAAGGATGGGCAGTGGCTTCTGTTTGCGGGACTCAAAAACGGAGCCATAGAGGTTTTCAATGCTGGTACTTCGGAACCGATGGTGACTCTTTATGAACATACTAGTAACGGTGAGTGCCTTTTTAATGTTGGTCTTTCTTGCAAATTTTGTCAATATTTATGTTTAGTGTGCGCCCTCTATGTCGATGTGGCCAATAAGCTTCTGTTGAGTGGGTTAGTTCTTTTTGAACAAGTTGGTTTGCATGGGTATTGAGACTGGTTTAAATTTAGTTCTTGGGATAGCAGAGCCATCGTCTGGTCCATAGATGATATCGTACATGGCAGAGATGAAATTGTGATACTTTTTTATCTTACCCTGTAATCATTAGATCTGATCGTGTATTTAGAAAAGAAGTGAGCTGACGCGACATACACATTCAGTTTGGGCCATCTCTTCGATTCCTACAAATCCTATTCGCTGTGAGATTTTTGTTGGTTACGAATCGCTATTTAAAATAATTTTTTACTCTCCCAGACTTGACAGGCTCGGCAGACCGCAAGATAAAGCTCCACAACTTTGAGTTGCAAGAAGTCTTGACTTTCGAAGGTAATTTCACTATCGTTTTAACGAATTTTCTAAATTTGCTTCTAGGCCATACTGATGTTGTGCGAAGTGTGTGCGCGCTCTCCGAGACCATCTTCGTTTCTGCGGCCGACGACAGCACATTGCGTGTGTGGGATGTTGACACGGGAAACTACATTCAGAAGTGCGAAACTACTCATGGGGAATGTATTTACAGGCAAGCTTTATATCTTCATTCCGTATTTCCTCTAATAGAGCCCTCAGAGCTTTACTTTTGGATGCCCAAAAATTTTGATATTGTCAATAAAAAATGGCCCCTACTCTGAAGTTGTAGTCAAAAAATAAGGGGGGGGCGCTCTATTAAAGGAAATACGGTGTGTGTACTCTTGTAATCTCTACAAATTTAGTATTTGCAAGTTGGTATCAAAAACTGGACAAGAATTCATGATTGCTGGTGGTGAGAAGGGGTATTGTGAAATATATTCCATTCAGGAGAAGCGTCAACTTCATTATGTCCAACAAATAAGGGTTCCAGGTTAGTATTGAATTTCCCTCTTGAGGTTTTTTTAATTTGTCTTTTTCAGTTCAATCTATTTGGTCAGTAGCAGCTTCGCGTAGCACAGACATCGTCATGGCCACGAGGTATTTTAAAGACTCTCAAGTGTAACTAGAGCTTAGTAAACTCTTTTTTTAGCACTGGCAGCGTTTACATTTTCACAGTCGATAAGGATAGGAGTGCTTCACAAGACTTGCTCCAAGCATTTGATGCCGAGTTCGCTGTTCTTTTGGCCAAGGAAGTAGAGGATCAGAAAGAATCTGTAAACCTCTAGTAATTTTATAAGTTCTTTATCACGCGGAATCACTTTTTAGGAAAGCGTGACCATCAAAGTGTCATTGGATGATAACGCACTAAATTTGGATTTGAAATACGTTAAAGGAACTGACCCGGCTGTGTGTGCTGAAAAGTTCATTAAAGTAACAAGTTTTCCTCAAAAGATCATTTTAGATCTAAACTAAGTACTTTAGGACAACAGACTTCCGATGTCCTACTTGAATGAGATTACAGAGTACATAAAGACCCATATTCCTGAGGCTCAGTTGGCTGAAGCTGCAAAGTAAGTATTTAGCAGGCGTTTATGTATTTGCCCACAAAAAATCTGAAGTCTGTCAAATGCTTTGAAAATGCTATGGCTGCCCTGTCTGAGCAAATAATTACCCTAATTTTTAGATATCGTCGTCAGGAAACGCAAAGAGAGACTATTGATGGCGAAGTATGTTTCACATTAGATTCTGAGTTGTGCTAGTCTAATTTTCCTTTTTTTAGTTGTTTGATTATGCTCTGGGAGATTCGTTGACGGGGGGTAATCGTTATGTGCCAGGAAGTCAGGCTCCTCTCATGCCAAATTCAAGTGTTCCTCGTGATAAGAAAAGACCTCGTAATGAGCTTGTTCCCTTGCGAGAGTTTTTCAGATTTGGTCTGGAAGGTAATATTATTTAATGACTGTTTTTGTAGTACTGGTTTCTATCAGGAGTCGGATCGAAAACTATTCCGAAGCTGAGAGAAATGAATGACTTGCAGCCCGATGAACTAAAGCTTGACGAGTCTCAGGCAGTTTTTTTGCCCAGACTATTGTATTCAGCATATAATATGTACAATGATTTTTTAGATAAACGCGCTGAATAAAATTATGACCGAACCAGCATATGAAGTGACTGACCTTCATGTTGCCTCTCTTGAGTCAGGTCTCAAGTGGTCCATCGAGACGATTGTCCCAGTGCTTGACATATTTCGTGTGGCTCTCTTGAACGCTGAATTAAATAAGATCTTTTGCTCATGTGAGGTACGTACAATCTTTTTAGTTTAAGAAAGTCATTGTTGTCATTAGTCTGCAAACGGTGAACATCCCAAAGGTGCAGATACTGTTCAGCGTTTAAGTCTCTTATTGATCAGGTTAGTATAATGTTTTTTTCCCTCGGATTATAAACTGCACCATCCTATTCAGCGAGCCTTCAGACCCCGTCCGAATTCTTGTGTGCAGGTTTGATGCTATATACCGAAAACTTCTGAAGTTCTCGCGTTTTTTGCAGGGCTTTTGCAAATGCATGTGTACACGGGCCTGGCCGTGTAATGCTAAACAATGAAATCTCCGAGATTAGCAAGGTATTGTTTCGTTTCTTGTTCTTTTTTATCAAATTTTCAGGTTGTCGTCAATCAGTTCGAGCAGCCGAAGCAAACTGTTCAAGTTAGTTTGCTAGATTTGATTGTTTTTTGTTACTAATGCTTTTGATTTTAGGTTGCTGCAGCTAGTGCTCTTGCAAATTTCGCCCTATTGTTGCTGAAGCAAACCGAGTCAGGGTCAGTTACTGAATTGGGGTAAGCATCAGATTCTGCCATTTCCTTGGGATCCTAGATCTCTCTTTACCTTAACATTTTGTCTATATTTAAATTTTAGGCCACGCGAAGATGTTCTAAGAGCCGTGATCAATACGACTGAGCGTGTAATCAGTTTCAGCGACCACTCTCCAATTGCCTTAACAAGAATTCTGCAGGTACGAACTTTATTCTGGTGTTCACTTTTAACAACTGTATATTTTAGTCAGTCGCTACCTTGATGTGGGGGGATTCATCAGTCATCAATCTGGCCAAAAATCGCGAAATGGCTTCCATAATCAACAGGATCAAGGACTCAGTGACTGAAGAATCATCTAAAAATATCGCGCGTGACTGTGTTGAGATGATCCATGCTGTTTAAAGTTTAAGCGTGCTCGTTCAAAATATAGTTCAGAGGAATAATTTGTTGCTGTATGTTTCAATAAATAATGCAGGACTTAGTTACCTTCACCATAAGTGCACTTGTTTCATTTTTCTTTCTTCTTAACTAATTATTTGCCGTGAAAAGACAGGTCGATCGTCGGGGTATTTTTACTATCAGATGTCTGGTATTTTAAGAAAGGGCCAGCGACAGATTGGGACATCAATATATCAGTGTGGCGCACTGGTCATCTTTGTCAGCAAAGAATCTCTTAAAATCAATAAAAGTGGTGTGCTAACAAAGATATGGTTGAAAATAAGCTGATCATAGTTGTAGTAAGTGAGAAAAAAGTTGGAATGAGTGAGATTTTTATTAAAAATTATTTGAAATCAACAGGAAAAAAGAGATGGTTCTGGGTGGGGTCGATCCTCCGACCATAAAAGAGAGACTGCAACGAATATCACTGCGCCGCACTGTCACATTGATTAAGAGTATATTTTTTCCATGTATTCTTGGTGCTAAATTTTGCAACTCAAAGTGGAATATTTCGACCTGAGCTGCTCGGTGGGAAATTCCGCGTGCGGGTCAGTAACAAGCTCGTTCTCTTGATATATAAGGTTCTTTGGGAGGCCACGGTGCGCTCGTGCCTTTCTCGTGTCAATTTGAATTGTCGACACCTGTAACTGGCTCCGAACACAGACAGAATGCCCTAGATCGAAAAAAGGGACAAAGCGCCCTAACTCGAAAAAAGGGGACAAAACGCCCTGAACTGGTAAAAAGACAAGAAGTTTTAAATCAATGAGGCAAAGATTATTCCAGGGTATGTTAGTACGCACCCCGTGCTTGCTTTTCCAACCTTTTCTTAAACTTCTTCACGCCGATTATTGCGTTCCTGGACTTTAGTTAGTGGAGGATGGTGAAGTTAGGTCAAAGCTTTGAATCTCGCTCGAAGAACCGCTCTTTTTGTGTACTGGATGCCCAGGTAGCATGCAGGTACTCAGGCTGTCCGATTGAGGAAGGAGTACTAGGTACCAAGGTTATGTGACCTAGGTGCTACCACTTAATATCTCATGTGGTCCTATGCAAATGCTAGCACCCAATTACTCAAGTGTCCTTTATCTTTATGTACCTTTTTTTCGAGTAAGGACGTTTTGTCCCCTTTTCTCGATCTAGGGCGTTTTGGCCTGTAAGTGAGTTTTGGACTTAAGGCGTTTTGTCACGTACCGCACTGGTTCACATATTCGCTGCATACTGATTTCGAGATTTTTACTTCTTAAAATAAAGCAAGACTCAATATCAACTTTATTGAACCTGCTTATAAGAGATTTGTTCCTAATTAAAAATTAGTTCAGTCGTTCGGTACGTAACCCTATGTTTTAACTATTTTTGTTTGCCAAGTGTTTTGATTCTGTTAGCTCAGCTTCATTGTTATTGATCGTAATTTAAATGAGAATAAAAAGTGTTGTGAATACAAGTCAATATAATCTGCTTTTCCAGCTTTATTTTCTTGTAGTTTCTTTCGTCCATAGTTTCGAATTGTTCTTTAGTGGTACTCCAAATATTCATTATATTAAAAATTTTACGTCAAATTTTTTGGTTCAGAACAGAAATAAGAATTAGGTTAGATCACCTTTTTCCTTCGAAAATACCAAAAAAAATCAGTTAACTTTCTTTTTTCGAAAATTTTCATTTTAAACTCTTCTTTTGCGTGATTTATCATATTATTTTATATATTAAAGTTGCGCATGAAAAATATTTTGTTGAAATATTCCTTACATTTGACTACTAGACGCTTGCTTGTGCCTTGGACTTTATTCAAAATGACTGAGAGTAATTTACATTCTGGGTTAAAAGAAGTCAAACGAACTACAGCGGGTATAATTGGTAATAATCCGCCATAATTCGCCCTATTGTTGCTGAAGCAAACCGAGTCAGGGTCAGTTACTGAATTGGGGTAAGCATCAGATTCTGCCATTTCCTTGGGATCCTAGATCTCTCTTTACCTTAACATTTTGTCTATATTTAAATTTTAGGCCACGCGAAGATGTTCTAAGAGCCGTGATCAATACGACTGAGCGTGTAATCAGTTTCAGCGACCACTCTCCAATTGCCTTAACAAGAATTCTGCAGGTACGAACTTTATTCTGGTGTTCACTTTTAACAACTGTATATTTTAGTCAGTCGCTACCTTGATGTGGGGGGATTCATCAGTCATCAATCTGGCCAAAAATCGCGAAATGGCTTCTATAATCAACAGGATCAATGACTCAGTGACTGAAGAATCATCTAAAAATATTGCGCGTGATTGTGTTGAGATGATGAACTTTATTGACGTGTAAAATCTATGCGTGCTCGTTCAAAAAAGAGTTCAGAGGAAGAATTTGTTGCTGTATGTTTCAATAAATAATGCTGGACTTGGTTTCCTTCTATGACCATAAGTGCACTTGTTTCATTTTTCTCTCTTCTTAACTAATTATTTGCCGTAAAAGGCAGGTCGATCGTTGGGTTATTTTTACTATCGGATGTCTGGTATTTTAAGAATGGGCCAGCGACAGATTGGGACATCAATATATCAGTGTGGCGCACTGGTCATCTTTGCCAGCAAAGAATCTCTTAAAATCAATAAAAGTTTGAAAATAAGCTGATCATAGTTGTAGTAAGTGAGAAAAAAGTTGGAATGACTGAGATTTTTTAAAAAATTAATTGAATTCAACAGGAAAAAAAGATTCACTTTTAACAACTGTATATTGGCCGCACCGACACATTGATTATGAGCATATTTTTTCCATGTATTCTTGGTGCTAAATTTTGCAACTCAAAGTGGAATATTTCGACCTGAGCTGCTCGGTGGGAAATTCCGCGTGCGGGTCAGTAACAAGCTCGTTTAGGGCTATCTTTTGACATATAAGGTTCTTTGAGAGGCCACGGTGCGCTCGTGCCTTTCCCGTGCCAATTTGAATTGTCGACATCTGTAACTGGCTCTGAACACAGACAAAACGCCCAAAAAGCAGGCCAAAAGGCCCTAGATCGAAAAAAAAGGACGAAGCGCCCTAACTCGTATAAGACCCCCGCATATTAGGCTTGCCTAATATGCTTTATATTTACAATTTAAATCATTTAATTTTTATTTTATTTCATATACTTTTGGTGAGTCACCGGGTCCCTCTAATCTCCTGTTCATGTTTAGCCAGCCACCAGCTTCCAGGGATTCATGAATATATATATGAAGGTCAATTGTTACAGTGGTTAGAAGAATACATGGTTGCATGAGCACGTGAAAATACCGAAAATGAAAACTTTAAAATCGAGGAGAGTTTAACAAAGGTGGACTGAAAACTATGAAAACTTGCAAAGGTATAGTTTTATCGGGACCAAAACAGTAAAACAATAAAGGCATAACAACTAATGAGATTCGTATAAGATTATTGACGACTCGTAATAAATGTAACAGACGATTGCCCACAAAAGACACTTCCACAGAACGAGAATAAGAAACTCAGGCAGAAGGATTGCGGCAGTGCCATCACCAGATCCACAGAACCAGACAAAAAGTAGAAAGATAGCACACGGCATATACCAGCTCACCATGCGTTTCTTTACATGGTTGGTATGATTTACATGGTCTTTACATTACAAAATTTTCAAAACAATTGCGCAGCACACGTCTGATATACGACAGCAAATACGATAAAATGAAAATTTGAATTTGAATTATTTTGGTCTCACGCATTAAAGTGGTCCCCGCCTTTTGGAAATTCAAATTTCACCGTGTAACGCACGGGCATGCTCCTTTAAGGCCTGAAAGCCGCAGTTATTCCAATTTAATATTATAAAGGGCAACAGTATTGCGGTAAAAACCCACGTCTCTCGATACCGTACGACCACATTACAAAAAATGCCGTTACTTGTTGCAAATACCTTTCAAACGCCAACGCAAATATGCCCTACTTCTAAGTTAGAAAAAAATCAGTAGTGGCAATGTCACGCACACTCAGTCAGTGTCTACTACTTCCAATAAAAATACATGTGCTAATTAAAATGTCTCCATTTCATGCACAACACGGAAACTCTCGTTAGTTCAGTGGATTAGTTTTAGAGCATGTTTGCTAATAGCTGACTAAATTACTTGTTCCTCTCTCTATTTCTCGCAATCAGCCAAAACACCCATATACCGCGTGATCCAACTTTTTTACGACCATTACCTTTTTACATAAAGCACCTTAAAACGTAATTTTTATAAATTTTCAAAAATTTGTTTTGGGTCAATTATTTAAATTCACCAAAATCATCTTGCTTTTATTTTTAATTTTTCTCAGAAAAAAAATTTCAAAATTAATTTTTAATTGAATAAATTTTTTTCAATTTTTTAAATTTTTCGCGTTTTATTATTTTGTGTTTCACGTCAACAACAAACCATAAAAAATTACAAGTTTAGAGATGGTTGGCCTAAATGTCAGAAAATTTTTGCAAAAAGAGATTCTTTTATTTAAAAAAGTATCATAAATTTTGAGCGAAAACCGGCATGAACTAGCCTGACACCCGCGAACACCTCTTGCTCCAAGCCCAGGCTGCTGAAGGGGGGTGTGGGTATGCTAACCAACTACAAGGATGTTTGGCTTTGAGTATACAGGGCGATCCCAATTTATTATTTATGGCTCTTTCAGGGGCTCTAGTGGAGAACAGTGTTTCCATGATGTCGTTTTTTTGCGCATGATATGATAGTGATATGATATGGTTGAAAAATTTTTTCGCGTGATATGATAATGATATGATATGGCCGAGAAATTTTCCGAATGATATGATAGTGATATGATGTCGTCTCGAAAGTTTTCGTATGATATGATAGTGATGTGATAGCATTGAAAATTTTTCCAGGTGATATGATAGTGATATCGGTGAAAAAAATTAGTGTCGAGTATTAGACTACAAAAATATGAGCAACCAATGAGACACGGTTCACATCCAAACAGAGAAACGGATCGAAATTTTCGGTTGATATGATAATGATATGATATTGGTTAAAAAATTTAGGATGATATGATAATGATGTGATATTGGCGGGAATTTTTTTCGAGTGATATGATAATGATATGATATTGGTTGGGAAATTTTGCTACTGATGTGATATTGATATCACTATCATATCATTATTTTATCATAAATAGTGATATCATGGAAACACTGGTGGAGAATCCGTGTCCAAAATATGCCTTAGTGCCCCCTGTTGTTTTTTCGTGAAAAAGAGCTTGGTCCCCCCTGTTGTTTATTGAATTAACAAATTTGTTTTGAACCAAGGCATTTTTGATATAAGAAAAACAACAGGGGGGACCAAGGCATATTTTGGACAGGGATTCTCCACTAGAGCCCCTGAAAGAGCCATAAATAATAAATTTGGATCGCCCTGTATACTCAAAGCCAAACATCCTTGTAGTTGGTTAGCATCCCCCACCTTCTAATCCTTTAATTGTGCAAACTTGTCTCTATTTTCTTCCTACCTTGTTGTTCTGCTTTCTCATCATCATTATCTGTGACTAACAAATCCGTGTGAAATCTTCTAACACACTGTTGGTGCTACTCTCCAAAGTGTTCTTCAATCACTTCTCACCGCCCCCCTACATGCACTCCAACTGTATAATTTGTGGATATGTGAAAGTATGTGTGTTTTTACTTACCTCATGTTTTTCTGATGTAGATGGATAAATGCTGAGCTCAGTGTGTTTTGTTTATTCTCCCTTCAGGTTCCCTTTTTTAAATAACTTTGCACCGATGGAAGAAGGTGTTCAAACGGAGCATAAATATCTTCTTCAAAAATTTTTTTAGATATTCCAAGAGTTTGTCTGTTTGTTGTAGCGAGGGTCAGAGCTCTACCGGAGTGGTCAGTGCTATAATATGCCTTAGTTCCCCTGTTGTTTTTTGTGATCTTTCACTTTTAAGCAAGGGTGGAAAGACCCTCCCCCATCCATGGGATGCATCCCCACTCACTATTTTTTAAGATATTTTTGATGTTAAAATCAACGTCGAAAATACACACTGGTCTTGGTCCCCCAAGCAGGGTGGCCAGATACAAAATTTCAAAATCAGAATTTTGAACGAAAAAATTTTACGAAATCAGTCAGCAAAAGATCTTGCTGTATACATTCCTCATTTTTGACAATCAAAAATCAGGAAATTTCTGATAAATCTGGACATCTAGCCACCCTAGCCACACCAGGTCAATTTTGAAAAAATGAAATAACATAAAATGTTTATTTGTACAAAAAAAATATTACAAAAAATAGCAAGGGGACCAATGCGAAACCGTGGTCTGCATCTCTATATAGTATTTGGGAGGGGGAACGTCTGTCGCCAATTTGAGTACATGTTTGGTCACAAAGGAAAACTTTTTTTAGTGTAATATTTTTGTTTGCAAGTTTATACTCATTCGAAAGCTCTTTCAATAGCGGAGGACCTTTGGCAATCAGATTTGAAGATTGCTGTGAAAAAAAATTGAGATTTTGCCCTTTCAAAGTGAAAAGTGGTGGTTTTCAGGGTTAATCTTATGAGTGCCCATTTGGTCACAAGGAAAAACTTTTTAGTGTAATATTTTTATTTGCATGTTTATGCTCATTCGAAAGCTCTTTCAATGGCGGAGGACCTTTCGCAATCAGATTTGAAGATTGCTGTGAAAAAAATTGAGATTTTGCCCTTTCAAAGTTAAAAGTGGATTTATATATGAATTTCAAACTACGATATAGGCGCCTGCTGTCCCTAGTAATGAAATAAGGCCAGCTAGTTGTGTGCCAAAATGAGTCAACTATTTCACCTAAAACAAAAATTTGAGACAGCCAGAAACTTTTCTATGGTGCAACAAGCTCCAGGGTGTGTTGTTCTACAGCTGGGTTAGATTGCATTACTACCACAAAAGACAGAATTTGTTAGACAGCGCCAGACAAAAGATAGGCAAACACATGCTGTGTGTGTATATAGTTAACAGATGGGCACACTCTTCAATTATTTATCCCCGAAGCCCCCCTGCCCAACCACCACCAATATAAGCCTCTTTTGGGTAGTCTCCCACAGAGAATTATTTTTACTTCTCCTTTTTGTGGTTGCTATCCATTTGGGCTAGGCGTTGGTCCACACACCTCCGGCCTTGATCGATTGATCGGTATTGGCGAGTAGGAGGTGGGTGGTGAGGACAGGTGAATGATTAATTAATTTAACCCCTATGCAAATGATGCCAACTGTTTTTGAGTGGTTGGAGGGTGTGGATGGATTACAACCACTAGCACCAACACCCACACCTTCCCTCCAACAATAAATGGTTTTATTGGTCTCCGCAGAGTTGTGTTCGGCCTGCAGGCTCGTTTCCCAAATCCATTTACTAGGCTTTTGTCTCCTGCCGTTAATTTGGCTAATTGAGAGCTGATGGTGGTGGGCAGAATTTTTTTTTCAGTAATTCCCCAAGTTACCGTAAATGTTCTAATAGAGCCCCCCTCTCTAATAGAGCCCCCTCTCAACTTTGAAGGCCTGAATCTCGGAGCAGAGTCAATATTATGAAAAACTAAAGCTAACAGTTTCGGATGGAGTGGTTGCTGTAGCTGGTCGCCCACTTCTTGCTCTGTCTTCATTGCGGCCTGTTTCACGAAATCGCTTGATGGCATCCGAAACTGTTAGCTTTGGAACATTCATATCACGAGCGATCTCACTTTGCTTCTTCCCTTCTTCCCAAAGTCGCACAATGCCTGCTCTCAGATCGGACATTCTAAAGCATGGAATTTATTGACATAAAACGACAAGCGATACACTATTCAAGAGAGGAGAACAAGGGCTTGCTGATGATACCAAAAAAATGCATTTATGTTCTTATTTTACTGAAAAAATTGGCTTTCAACTTTTCGGTCACATAGTATGAATTACCGTAAATCCTCTAATATAAGACCCCCCCTTTGATTCAAAATCGTGTTCTTGGCATTGTATTTTTGACCCACTTTTGAAGAATGCTCTTATGCAAATTACCACCCATTTTGTAGCCAGTGAAATGAGCTACAAAATAGGTGTTTGCATAAGAGCATTCTTCAAAGAAAGTCAAATAATGCCAAGCACATTTGAATCAAAGTCTTATAAGATTTACAACAGTCAAAAAAAGTGTTTTTCTGATTTAGAACACAAATTTTACAGCCGATTTCGCTAGCTTTTTTCTGGCCACAGTATATTTGAAAATGGTCACAGATTCGGTGCGATTTTAAATCTGTAGCCAGGAAAATATATTGTGTGGCAATTTCCAAATATTTTGTGGCCAGTAAAAAATATCATTCATTGCTTTTTCCCAAGTGTGAATGTGAGTAGCCATTTCCATTGCAGGTAGTAAACACGTTGGATGCTTCCAAGTACTAGTGCTGCTGATTTTTGTTTATAGCATCAAATTTCCACTAGTTCACTTGAGTGTGAAATTAGAGTGTCATTTTTTGGAGTAGGAGGAAGAAAAAACAACAAGCAGACTGGAGCAACAGCTAACTTTTAGGCTGAGACTAAGGGGGGGATGCAGCACCAACCAAACAGAACAATAATAAATTAGGGGCCACTGCTGCTGCTGGATCAATAATGTTTTGTTGTTGTTGTTTGAGTAGCACTGCTACTTCTAGTTTCAATACTCCATTTCATTTCTTGTCTAGAGGCAGGGCTGGGCATTAGTCATGATGCTGCTCAGGAGTAGGAAAGCACAAAAAGTGGGTGTTTTGATTGTTGATTCATGGCTTGCCACCAGTGTTGTTAATCGACCTCCAAAACCTTCCTCCGCTCCTTCTCCGGAGGAAAATGGTGAAAATTGTTCTCCGCTCCGACCATTTTTCTCCGGAGGAAAACCCTGAAAATCGTTCTCCTTTCCTCCTTTCTCCGGAGAAGGAGTAACACTGCTTGCCACTGCCATCTGAATTTCGGAAGTTTATTTGTTTTATTGTGGTCAGCTGAGTCCATGCTTGCACGGGCGCCGGTGCCACCGCCGGCACCCTTTGGATTTCGAAGGTCGGCGCCCATTATTTTAACAAAGGCGCCGGCCTCATCATATTTTTTGTATAAGAGCTGTTTTTTTTTTAAATTTTCTTAAAAATTTCTTAATTTCCTTGAAAAAAATTTCTTTTTAGTTAAGTAATATTGAGATAAAATAATACATATTTTATTATAAGACGTCAATGTATTCACAAAATCACCGGCTATTAGAAAGAATACGGTGAGAATAAGCTGACGAAAAGTACAAAGCAATAGATAAAGTCCGTCGCCCTTGCTCGTTTTTCTTCAAATTTCATGTTGTACGATTTTTTCAATATTTAATAGAATGCGTGGTTTTAAAGGGGCATACCAAAGCGCTACCCGGAAAAAAAAGGCCCCGCCTGGGAACCAGTGGTTCTTTTCTTTTTCAGAGAATTTTCGGCCCTATTCCCAAAACGGGGTTTTTCGCCTCAGTCCCCCATTGAATTTTTGTGATTTTTAGGCTTAGGCTAGGGTAGGCTATGCCTTATGAAGGATACAGGTCCGCAGTAGAGATGATGGCTTCACCTTTTGGGGACGGGACGGGTCAGAATTCAAATTTAAAAATTTCGGGACGAAACGCGGGACGGGACAGGTCAAAAAGTTATATCGGGACGGGACCCCGGGACAGGTAAGATTTTCGGGACGGTCATAAAAATTTCCGATCGGGAATTTCAATCCTATATGCTTTATTCATCTCTCAAACAAAACAAACAATTTAACTAGAACTACTACTAGGACTCCGAATTGTTATTCTCCAGCAGAGGCAAGCTTCGGTTGAGGAACATGATCATCTCCGCCTTCTTCGGGTCCAGGTTTGTCCTTCTGTAGTCGTACGTCGCGGGCAAGGAGAAGATCGACTCGCTTGCGACACTTGTTGCTGGGGCTGACAGATACTTCATCGCTAGCTTTGCCAGTGTTGGGAAGGCCTTGTGGTTGTCCTAAACTACCAAAGAGAGAGTGAATAACTAAATATAATTCGATCAGTATTAACCTTCCAGTACTCCAACGGATCCAAATCCGGCGAGAGCCTATTCAATTTCATGTAGGCGATAATCTCCGCGTCGATACCCGTCAACGGAAGAGATGGTAGTTCCCGACCAAGATCTTCGTCATCGTCGTCAAAGGTTTTCTTGATTTTTTTTCTATATCGATGGTTGACTGTAATTACAAGTTGAAGGTAGTTGTTGAAAAATTGAATCGGGACGGGACAAGACGGAATTTAAATAATTTTTTTTTCGGGACGAGACACCGGGACGGGACAGGTGCCAAAAATTTTCGGGCGGGATTCCGGACGGGACGATTTCTAAAATTAACGGGACGGGACGGAATTGTCCCGTCCCGTCATCATCTCTAGTCCGCAATCTATACTCTTTCATTAATGTACTTTTTTTTTTCAAAAAAGCAATTTTTTATTTTCGTGTTTGACAAAGAGGTGTAGCAATCAAATGGCGAACATTTTTCTACATTTCAACCCCCAAATATTTGTGTCATTTTGTTTGGTGTGGGTGATTAGTGTGGGTTAAATTGTAGGCACTTGAGTGGTGGGGACGAGATGGATGACTGGAATTATGCAAATTTGGTCTCCTTGGGGAGTCATGCTCTCTTTCAGATCCCCCATCTTTGTTGTTCACTAACTTATTTGCTTTGTTCTTGGTATCTGGCTGGTTGGCTGGCTGCTGGGTGCATGCATGTGTTCCTATTGGTGTGTGCCCTGCTTAATGACTAACCATTTATCACTGATTGATCCACTTTTGGCTTGCAGTGCCTCAACCACCCGTCGTTTTGATCAGGAAATTGAAATTTTTTTGGCTAACTTATTTGGGGTCTTGAGATTAGATATGGGGTTTTTGCAAAACCTGGGGCTACGATTTGAATTTGATTAAGGGTGAAGAATCGGGCCAGCATTTATAAAAAAATAAACCAGTTTAAATCCTGTTTTCTACTGGCCCACTCTCAACAAAGCCGGTACTCCTTCGGCTGGGGCCCCCCTCTTTTTTTCAAATTTTTTCGAATTTTTTAAATTTAAACAAACAAAAATCAAAATTAATTAAGATAACTTTAAGCCATTTTATTCACATTAAACAAAATTCTCTTTTGTCTGTAGCCATATCATGTACCCAATAGTAGGAAAACAGAAAAATCTCAAATAAAATACCATAAAAATGCTATAGATAAAGTAAAACGACTAACTTCTTTCAGACTTATTTGAGCCGATTCGAAAATGGTCCCATTGAGGAAGCCGATTCCCTCTTGCAGTTTTGCGGTCGCCCAAAAACGTTGCTTTCCATCTGATCGTCGTTTATAGCGCATAGGTTTTCCACAGATGCACAATGGAGATGTGTGAAGCACCCCAATTGTTTGAAGCCACTGTTGGAATTCATCGTCAGCTTTACCATGAACCAGCACAATGAGTTGATACAGATTGATACCTCGCAGATTTTCCATTTTTTACAACTGGGAGCTCTTCATATAAAATGACATAAGTTACAATATATTTGAAAAAAAATTGAGGGGGGGCCCCAGCCGAAGGAGTACCGGCTTTGTTGAGAGTAGTAGCTGCTTTCAACGTAAAATTTAATTCCCAGTATTTCTGTGAAAAAGTTTGGAAGAATTCGATAAAAAATGATGTTGAAATCAGCCAATTTTTAGAAGTGACTAAAAGACGAGCTCAAAAAAACATGTTAACGTAACAGTTTCCAAACTCATAGCTCTGACACCAGATTCGTGTTCAGCATGGTCGGTTTGCTTATAAAACTGCTTTTTTAATTTAAAAAAACTTTCGAATTTCAAATTCCCCTCGAGACTACAAAGATTCAAATATTAATTTTTCGAATTTTTCACAGTTCTAAAGTTTGTTGTCTTGAGTAATTTTCGAATTCAAAAAGTAGTTTTTAACGCGTAGAGGCGTTTGGCCCCTTTTTCCCGAAAAAAAATAGTTTAAAAGCTGGGTGAGCCCTTGGCCCGGACATGTCAACTCCCGGGCTTCCTTTTTTTAAGCAGCGCATAGCCGTTAGGCTTAGGCTGAAAGGCCTCCATTCCTTATAATAAGGCGTTTGGCCCCTTTTTTCCCAAATGGGAAAAAAGGGGCCAAAAGGCTACGCACCGTTTTTAAAAGCGCATGCCCACGCTAATAAGAGGTGTTGCACGGGAATTCAAAATTTTTTCCTGATCATTGAACTTCTGTACGGATTTTTCAACTTGGTTTCTAACAAAATCAAGGCCTAGAATTTAATTTAAGTATAGTTTTGTTAGAAACCAGGTAGAAAATTCGTACAGAA
>JAMRYI010001573.1:0-19329 GCA_029231635.1 Ditylenchus weischeri | reverse complement strand
AAATACTGCGAAGATATTAGCATAAATATTAGCGAAATTTTGGTTTCGTTTCGAAAATGCTTTTTCAATGCTTTGAAAACGAGAGCGGCCCGTAGGGCCGCCAAGCACAAGTACAAACTAATTTGTACAAACACACTTATTACTCTAAAACGTGCGAATTCAAACGACTTTTCGAGTTACTGACTTACTATGGGTAACATGCCTTAAGGGGGACGTCTATTGAAGATGGCCTGTTTAATAGAAAAGGCCCGTCTATTTTTCAACGCCTCTTTGAGGGACCCGTCTATTAGAGAGCTTCTATTATAGAGAATACGATATCAGCTCAGTATGAGGGCAATTCTTTAGTCCACACCGTACTCTGATTTTTTCACTGTCAATTTTCTTTTTAAATGTGTAGTGTTCGGACGGGCTCAAATGTGTGTCCTTCCTTCCCCAAAGAGTCTTTACCGGAATCATATGCATGTGAAGAAAATTCAAAAATTCATACACCTGAACCGCAAGCGAGTACGTGAACCACAAGCGTACACCCGAACCACCGTCGGATACCTGAATCACAAGGCTACACCCAAACCACCAGCGGGTACCCAAACCACACGGATAAACCTGAACCACCAGCGGGTATCCCCGTTATCGATACTATGTTTTATGCATGGTCGCAAATTGTTAAATTAAGAAAAAATTGGGAAGAAAAAGGCAAAATGTTGGTGGTAGAAATTGAACCTGCAGCTTTCAGCTTTCCGCGATGATGTGCTACAATTCCACTACGCCGCCACCTCTTTCTTCTTTACCTAAGGGCCTATGTATATCAGCTCTCTTTACAATTATATACAATTATATGCCCGTGAAGAAATTAAAAATTCGTCATTTTTCAATATTTTGAGCGCAACATGATTTTGTGAATTGTCGCAACCACTCTGAGTACCTCTACTTAGGTACAACAAAAGTACTCCAGAACTGGGGTTCCTGCAAGTCAAATCGTTGTTTTAGCATTATCAAACCGTGTTCAGGACATGATTTTGGATAGAGTACATTGATTATTTATTAATTTTAGACAAATCCAAAATTTTGGATTCTGGAGGCGAATACCCATTAAGGAGGTGCTAAGAAGCTACTCTACCCACCCTAGGGCTTAGTGGTCTTTTAAAAACTAGCCTATGACTATTGTCCACGAAAAAACAATGTCTGCTACCACCGGGATTTGAACCTACACGTAGCGATCAAAGGAATAATGTGAATTCAAAAATGGGTCAAAAGGGGACAAACGTAAGGCGTTTGTCATTCCTTGTCCCGTTTGGCCTATGCATATATGATCATTTTACAATTATATGCCTGTGAAGAAAATTAAGGAGAGTTCACTGTACTTAGAAACATTTCACCCTTTATTTAACACACAACTCATATACACTCCTATATTTTTGATAAACAAATATTTGGTGAAGTTAATAGTTCTTCTTGCAGCATAACCAAAAGAAGGAGTCTCAAACTCATTTTTTAAGACATTTGACATCGAGCACCCTGCCATCAACCACATGAGGACCAGCACGCAAAGCGTTAGACATCTAAAAATTGAGTAGTGAAAAAAAGTACTCATTCACGCGTACCTCATTCACAGAAGAATATGCCACAAAACCAAATCCTCTTGATTGCCCAGTCATCAGTCTCAACTTCACTTCAGACCTAACAACTGTCCCGAACTTGGAGAACGCCTCATAAAGCATTTTATCTGTAGTCCCAGGCGATAAACCTCCAACGAATAGAGTGCATGCAACTCCGACCTTTTTTCCAGCGCAGTTTGAATGAATAAGCTTGCCGTCAATCACATGTGGACGAGCGGCCAGCGCATTATTCAACTGAAATCAGCAATAATATAACTGATAATTATTTCAAGTCTCTACCCCTT
This sequence comes from Ditylenchus weischeri, assembly GCA_029231635.1. NCBI lineage: Eukaryota > Metazoa > Nematoda > Chromadorea > Rhabditida > Anguinidae > Ditylenchus > Ditylenchus weischeri. The sequence goes on along the minus strand of JAMRYI010001573.1, from coordinate 17,429 downwards.
GTAATGAAGAAAAAGTCACCCATCCATGGTGAAGCAATTGATTTGTTTATTGTCACGAGCAATTTGACAACTTCGATCGGCCGACGCATCAACACGGGACTTCTGCAAGGATGACTGCCACTTCGGACTCCAAATAGCGATTTCTCGTATGCTGTGGTTTCAAATCTGCGCGAAGAGAAGAACTTTTTCGTGAAGAAGATTGAGAAAAGATTCGAGAGGTTGGAGTACGAAAAGTAAGAATTTCTTTGTGTGGTTCAGTTATCTTAAAGCAATTGAGTATTTGTAGGAACTACAGACTAGCACTTTTCCTGGACCCTCGTTTCAAGGATTGCTGCTTTGAGGACGGAAATCAATTCAGGCGTATGGTCAAACAGTGGCTCGTCAGCGAATATTAACCGATGGAAGAGCCGGAGAAACAGCAACATCTGGATGTGGAAGCAGAAGTGGGAAAACCGGCTGCGAAGAAGCCAAGAAGCCTGTTCACTCGTCAAATCAATGCGATTCAGGAGATCAATGTGCCTCGACCAACAACAACCTGGGAGCAGAATCTAGAGTTTGTAAGTGTTTGTAAAACAGGTGATTGTTCATGTTGAAGTGTCTACTTTAGGAATTTGTATCGTACAACGCCCGTGCCGAAGCCTGTGCCGTAAGACTCCGACCCGCTCACCTACTGGCAAAAGAATGTCGTGCGTTTTCCGAACCTCTCTAAGGCTGCTTCTCGTTTCCTGTCGGCGCCGTGTACTTCCCAGACGAGCGAGCAACTCTTCGGCCACGCAAGGGACGTCTTCCACTACAAGCGCAGTCAGTTGGATCCGATGAATGCTGAGCAGTTTATCTTTTTGAATTGTGATCTACCTAGCAATATTTGAGAAAACCGCACCGCAAAACCGCCCGCACACCTCCTCTCCAACACTAGAGACATATCCTTAGAAGTTATTGGACTACCATGTAGTAAAATATCGATAAAAATTGTTCATTCAGTCTTAATATTTTTTTAAAGATAAAAAGTTTTTGTTAACATAATATTTGAAATTATACAAGTGTTTTCTTCATTTGATTTATCTTATTTCAAATATTCTCACCCTTAAAATATTTAAAATAGTTAAAAATTATGACTTTTCATATTATATAGGCACTTGTATTTATTGAAGTCGCATTTCAGAATTTATATAAAATTATGTTACTTATATTACTTTAGATTGCTTTTAAGCCCGAGAACCGCACACTAACACCGGTCTTGCATGCGAAATTTGATCAACGGCTACTTTTTCTACATTGCAGAGCCTGCTCGCAACAGTACCCCAAAGCGGGTCGTCCGCCTGACTACAGCTGCAATCATTCTCCAGAGCAGTGTTCCTTTGTTGCCCAGGTGACCAGCTTGCAGTTGAATTGTGTATTGGGCTAGATGTCCTGAAAGTGGGTATAATGCCCCAGGCTGGGTTAGATGTCCTGAAAGTGGGTGTAATACCCCAGGCTGGGTTAGATGTCCTGAAAGCGGCTATAATAACCAAGGCTGGGTTAGATGTCCTGGGGCCTATTCTACTAACATGAAAAGTGAAAAATTTACATGAAAAGTGTAAAGTGAAAATGAAAAATTGAAAAGTGAAGATTTTCTGTTCTACTAAGTGAAAAGTGAAAATGAAAAGTGTAAAGTGAAAAGTGAAAATTTCCCACTTTTCTGTTCTACGAAACTTTTTATTTTTCATTTTAACTTTTCAATTTCACTTTTCATCTTTGCGGTGTGGCGTTAATTACAGGGGCGTTAATTATTCAATTTTCACTTTTCATTTTCACTTTTTATTTCTCCACAGATACTCAAATCAGCTTATTTGAAACCCTTCTTTATATTATCAACACATAGCAACAATAACAGCGAGGATCGAGGACAATACGATAACAACCTAAAAATATTTCTCGAAAGATTCATCGCCCATTCTTTCCGATCAGCTTCATGCCATCGTCCACGTCTTCGTCGTGCTGAATGATCACACCTGGAAAGAAGCCGAATAATAAAACCTTGAGGTGGAAAAAAGAAGATGAGCAACAAGGAAAATAAGCAGCGAAGCAAATATAACCGAGAGACAAGCAAGCTAGACAAACATAAGCATTGTCAAAATAATCGCATCTTTGAAAAGTGTCGGCCAGTCGCTTAGGCGACAAAATTTCGTGAAATTTTTCACTTTTCACATTTTTCAATTTTCAGTTTAGTAGAACAGCAAGTGAAAATTTACATGAAAATTTTCATTTTTCAATTTCACTTTTCACTTTACGCTTTTCACTTTTCAAAATCTTAGTAGAACAGAAAATGAGATTTCACTTTTCACTTTTCAATTTCACTTTTCATGTTAGTAGAATAGGCCCCTGAAAGCGGCTACAATAACCAAGGCTGGGTTAGATGTCCTGAAAGCGGCTATAATACCCCAGGCTGGGTTAGATGTCCTGGGGCCTATTCTACTAACATGAAAAGTGAAATTGAAAAGTGAAAAGTGAAAATGAAAAATAAAAAGTGAAATCCCATTTTCTGTTCTACTAAGATTTTGAAAAGTGAAAAGCGTAAAGTGAAAAGTGAAATTGAAAAATGAAAAATTTTCATGTAAATTTTCACTTGCTGTTCTACTAAACTGAAAATTGAAAAATGTGAAGTGAAAAGTGAAAAATTTGTCACGAAATTTTGTCGCCTAAGCGACTGGCCGACACTTTTCAAAGATGCGATTTTTTTGCCAATGCTTCCGTTTGTCTAGCTTGCTTGTCTCTCGGTTATATTTGCTTCGCTGCTTATTTTCCTTGTTGCTCATCTTCTTTTTTTTACCTCAAGGTTTTATTATTCGGCCTCTTTCCAGGTGTGATCATTCCCAGAGCTTACGACGAGGAAGACGTGGACGATAGCGAATTCATGAAGCTGATCGGGAAGGAATTGGGCGATGAATCTTTCGAGAAATATTTTTAGGTTGTCATTGTATTGTCCTCGATCCTCGCTGTTATTGTTGCTATGTGTTGATAATATAAAGAAGGGTTTCAAATAAGCTGATTTGAGTATCTGAGTATCTCTATCTGAAATAAAAGTGAAAATGAAAAGTGAAAATTGAATAATTAACGCCCCTGTAATTAACGCCATCCCCCTCTTATTAACGACACCGCAAAGATGAAAAGTTTAAATGAAAAATGAAAAGTTTCGTAGAACAGAAAAGTGGAAAATTTTCACTTTTCACTTTACACTTTTCATTTTCACTTTTCACTTAGTAGAACAGAAAATTTTCACTTTTCAATTTTTCATTTTCACTTTACACTTTTCGTGTAAATTTTTCACTTTTCATGTTAGTAGAATAGGCCCCTGAAAGCGGCTATAATACCCCAGGCTGGGTTAGATGTCCTGAAAGCGGCTACAATAACCAAGGCTGGGTTAGATGTCCTGAAAGTGGGTGTAATACCCCAGGCTGGGTTAGATGTCCTGAAAGCGGCTACAATAACCAAGGCTGGGTTAGATGTCCTGAAAGTGGGTGTAATACCCCAGGCTGGGTTGGATGTCCTGAAAGCGGCTATAATACCCCAGGCTGGGTTAGATGTCCTGAAAGTGGGTGTAATACCCCAGGCTGGGTTAGATGTCCTGAAAGCGGCTACAATAACCAAGGCTGGGTTAGATGTCCTGAAAGCGGCTATAATACCCCAGGCTGGGTTAGATGCCCTGAAAGTGGGTGTAATACCCCAGGCTGGGTTAGATGTCCTGAAAGCGGCTATAATACTCTATGCTGGGTTAGATGTCACTTTATCAAGAGACTCTTTTTTGTTATATTGTGCTGAAATTTTATGTATTTATATATTCTTCTTACACGTTCTTTTTCAGTGCATGTGCACTAGAAATAACGCGAGGAATTGCAGACATCATGCAAATTTAATTTAATTAATTTATTTAACTATTGTTTGCAGTAATACTTTTTAAGAACTGTTAATCAATAATTTGTAAAATCAATTGTTACATTTTACATTTATTACATTTACATTTATAATCAAGTACATGGTGTTCCAAGAATTTCCCCCTCTTTTGAAGGACCATAACTTTTTGTGGAGATCGTATTTTGCAATTCTGTTTTCGCGATTCGTTTCAGAATTGCGTAACAATTTTTTTGGCATATCAGGTGAAAAAAGTCAAAATTTTTCATTTTTCTGAAAAAAAAAACAAGAACGAATACAGAAAAACATGCAAAATGGAATTTTTGAATATGGGTAATTTTCGGACAACAGGGGGGACCAAGGCAAAAATGAAAAATTTTGACTTTTTTCACCTGATTTCACCCGAAAAACATTGTTACGAAATTCTAAGACGAATGGCGAAAACAGAATTGCAAAATACGATCTCCACAAAAAGTTATGGTCCTTCAAAAGTGGGGGAAATTCTTGGGACACCCTGTATATTACTTACACCTTCTGAGTTTTTCCAAGTTATGTGAGTTTTGTATTAGGTATAATCGAAAAAGAGTTCTAGGCATAATTTTATTTAAAGGCTTTTTTAGTTGCGAAAAACTGAACTTTAATTCATAATTAAAATTTTTTATTTTATTTATTATTATCTTGCTCGAAATAATGTATGAGGCAAGTCTATGCACGCAACTCTGACTCTAACCCTGACTTTGGCCAGGTACAGATTGTATATTTTACCTTAACAACAATCTAACAATCTGATGTTAGAATTAGTCGGCACTATTCTTGTTGGTACCCCCCCAAATCATAGGATTTTTTTTCAAAATTTTTTAAGCTATTTTTTGAATTTTTTTGAACTGAAAATCATTATTAATGCTTTTTATTGAACAATGGTGTGGTTAATTTAGCATGGACGAGTTAAAAGGATTCAATACGAAGCGTCTTTACGAAGTTTTGGCTTTTTCTGATGACCAATTTATCAAATGGCTTCAATCTAAGAATTTGCTTTTTACAACTAGACAGTGTCCAGGAAAAAAAGATTCTGATGGGAATGAAAAAACGGGCAGTTGCAGTGGAAACAAACATACCATGAGAAAAAGCATTAATAATGATTTTCAGTTCAAAAAAATTCAAAAAATAGCTTAAAAAATTTTGAAAAAAAATCCTATGATTTGGGGGGGTACCAACAAGAATAGTGCCAATTAGTCGTTTGTTTTCTTTATTCAATTTTTTCAAATTTTTTTATTCAATTAATGCTTTTCTCTATTTTTTATAGACATATCTTTAGAAGTTGTTGGACTACCATGTAGTAAAATATCAATAAAAATTGTTCATTCAGTCTTAATATTTTTTTTAAGATAAAAAGTTTTTATTAACATAATATTTAAAATTATACAAGTGTTTTCTTTATTTGATTTATCTTATTTTAAATATTCTCACCCTTAAAAATATTTAAAATAGTTAAAAATTTTGACTTTTCATATTATACAGGCACTTGTATTTATTGAAGTCGCATTTCAGAATTTATATAAAATTATGTTACTTATATTACTTTAAAATTGCTTTAAAGTGTATATACTTTTTTATATTACTTTTGAGAGAATTTTCGTACGAGACCACATGAGAGATAAGAGTCGAGAATGTTGACCAGCGCCCTTTCGCTGGCAATTGAAACAATTTTGAGTGGCCCACAGTTGTCATTTGCATACCCTTAAGCACGAGCGATGGAATATTCTTTCTAAAACATGCAGTGTTATACAAGCAAGCGAGATAACTTTTCTTCAGATAAGTATATTATACCTGAAGAACTTTGCGACTTTGACACATTCATCTATGCACTCCTTGACGTAGGCTGTTTTGCTCAAGTCTTTCGCTGCCAAATCCACCATGTGCGCTTTACATCCTTTGTACAGAATCCACGGATACCGATGTTTGAGCAGTGCCCAAGCAAGTCTCATGTTTGCAGCGTGATCCGTTACCGTCGCGATAATCTTGTGCTTGCCTTAATCATAAAGGTACGTAGTCAATACATCTACACTGGTACAATCACTTACCTAACTTCTCGATCTGCTCTGATAAAACCTTCTTTATGTATTCCCCGGTGTGCGCATCCAAAGTAGCATCGATTGTTGTGTAGAGGAACGGCTGTGGTGCATGAACAATGACGTTGATTAAGCCATCTGACATCTGACCATCCATCTGAAGAGATTGCTAGAAAGTCTGCTTTACTTGTGGCTGCCTTCAAATTGCTTTTCACCAGTTCGAACTCTGCCGGTATAAGGACTTTCGGATACCGGTAGTTGGCAGCTTTTGTAAGATGGATGAAGTTTGGACACAAATTGTTGGAAGAATGGATTTTCACGGAAGTTGGCTGCAATGTTTCCGGTAGCAAACGCCTGAAACTATTGTCATAATTAATCATAAGTAACTAACTAATTAAGCTGACCTTTGTCAGTAAGATGCCCAGTTCGGCTTGCTCTCCTTCCGCCACCCGATCGAAGTAGTTTGAAATGCACGGCGTTTCGATTCAGTTTTCTTGGCCATTTTCGATGGAGGCTCTTCCGATTTCTGCTTGATCGCCGCCAGCCTGTTAATGTTCTTTCTTCTCCGATCTTCTTGCATTGATGCTAAAGCAAAAAAAATAACAAAAAAATCACAGCAACCAGATCTACCGTTAGATGATAGGCTATTTCAGTTGCATTTCCATTGTAGTGCGCAGGACAAAATTTGCACGTCGCTATGACCTACTTTTTGCCATTCACCACTTCTTCGCTCGAATCGAAAATTTGCCAGCTCCAATGTTTTGCTTTACCAGGCATCTTGCTCTTAAATTGAAACAATAAATTAACAAGAAAACAAAACATTCAATATCTTCAATGGCACATAATCGCTGATTATCAATCGGTAAAATCTAACGTTTGAGCCAACGTTTGTCAAAAGCTAACATTGGTTGTAATGCGAAGTCAAAAATTTGCACAAAAGAAGTCAAACTTGACGCAAAAATAAGTCAAAATGAAGGAGCTGAATTGAATATTATCGATTTAAATATTTGCAATTTTTTGTTCAGCGCAAACATTTCATAAATCTTTGCAAATATTTGCATTCGACAACCCTATTTTTTACAATTTTGTGATTAGTTTCGGGGCTGATGCGCCATCGTCACCTCAAGAGGTGGCGGAGGTACACTAGTTATGGATTGTCAGCCTTTGAGTGCACCGAAGCCTCAAAAGTTGCGAAACCCGAAAATTTTGAATTGTAAGAAAAAAAATGGCCCTGAGATGGCCTCTTGTTTCTATTATGTCCCTATGGGCTTCTTGACCTGTTTTGTGCCGAAAATCGGTTTTTTCTATCTATTTTTCTGCCGTTTTTTCAGGCTTTGATATTTAATTAAAATTTTGCTAAATTTTGAAATTAAATTAAAATTAAAAAAAAAAGACGCGAATTCAAAAATTGGACAAAAGGGGACGAACGCCTTACGTAAGGCGTTTGTCCTCCTTTGTCTCGTTTGGCCTATGCATATCTGCTCTCTTTACAATTATATGCCTGTGAAGAAAATTCAAAAATTCATATACCTGAACCGCAAGCGAGTACGTGAACCACTAGCGTACACCCGAACCACCGTCGGATACCTGAATCACAAGGCTACACCCAAACCACCAGCGGGTACGCAAACCACACGGATAAACCTGAACCACCAGCGGGTATCCCCGTTATCGATACTATGTTTTATGCATGGTCGCAAATTGTTAAATTAAGAAAAAATTGGGAAGAAAGAGGCAAAATGTTGGTGGTAGAAATCGAACCTGCAGCTTTCAGCGATGATGTGCTACAATTACACTACGCCGCCACCTCTTCCTTCTTTACCTTTACATTTTGGATAGAGTACATTGATTTTTTTATTAATTTTAGACAAATCCAAAATTTTGGATTCTGGAGGCGAATACCCATTAAGGGAGGTGCTAAGAAGCTACTCTACCCACCCTAGGGCTTAGTGGTCTTTTAAAAACTAGCCTATGACTATTGTCCACGAAAAAACAATGTCTGCTACCACCGGGATTTGAACCTACACGTAGCGATCAAAGGAATAATGTTAAAAAAAAGACGCGAATTCAAAAATGGGACAAAGGAGAAAAACGTCTTACGTAAGGCGTTTGTTATCCCTTGTCCCGTTTGGCCTATGCATATCTGATCTTTTTACAATTACCGTAAATGTTCTAATAGCTCACCCGGGTGAGTTATTTTTCAACCTCTCTCCAGGGGAGTGAGTTATTAGAGAGAGGTGAGTTAATGGAGAGGGGTGGGTTATTTTTCAAAGGGTCGGCGCCAAAGGCGCCGGATTTTTTTTTGCGAAAGATGAAAGTACCCAAGCAAAAATTGTCATTTGCTTCACATATCTATACCTTCACATTCCTACCAAAAATCATCAGATTTATTGAAGGGGGTACAATTCTACATTTTAAAATAAAATAAAGATCATCAAGGTCATTGAACGTGAGTCGCCGTCCACCTCCTCGAAGCCTCTTCTTGAATTTTCCGCCAGGTGAAGATTCTCTGAAAACGTTTACTTTGCATAGAAAAGGAATGGCTATGTTTACGTGATTTTATGCAGTTGCTTCTCCTGTCTCATCCACTGCCTTACTGTGTTTCGACCAACTTTGAACTTATTGCTTGCTTCATGTATCGAGATATCCTTAGCGTGCTTAGCCACCTTTAACTTGAATTCCGTAGAATAAGATTTGAGCTTCCTCGGCGTTTTGACTTGCTCATCTTCACTTTCGGAGCTGCTGCCGTAGTTAGCAATTATGTTTTCCATTAAACACTAAAAGATGCGTGGAAATCAAAAATAATACGCGCAAGCCAAAAAACGAATTTTAAAAGTGGTTTAAAAAAAATTGTACGGTAGAGTGTTTTCTAGACTTCAAATCGTGCCAAGAAAAATAAGCATCCAAAAATGATTTCTGGTTTTTTTTATCAAAACTGCCGACAAGAACTACTTCACTAGCGGGGTGAGCTATTAGAGAGGGGTGAGTTATTTTTCGATCAGCTCTCAGGGGGGTGAGTTATTAGAAAGGGGTGAGTTAATGGAGAGGGGTGAGCTATTAGAACAAATACGGTATATGCCTGTGAAGAAAATTCAAAAATTCGTCATTTTTCAACATTTTGAGCGCAACATGATTTTGTGAATTGTCGCAACCCGTCGAAGAAGTAGCACTATTATAAGGGGGTGCCACTATAAGGAGAGTTCACTGTACTTACAAACTTTTCACCCTTTATTTAACACACAACTCATATACACTCCTATATTTTCGATAAACAAATATTTGGTAGAGCTAATAGTGTTTTTTGCAACATATCCAGAAGATGGAGTCTCAAACTCATTTTCGAAGTTCGACATTTAGCACCCTGCCATCAACCACATGAGGAGCAGCACGCAAAGCGTTAGACATCTAAAAATTAAGTAGTGAAAAAAAAAGTACTCATTCACGCGTACCTCATTCACAGAAGAATATGCCACAAAACCAAATCCTTTTGATCGCCCAGTCATCAGTTCTAACTTCACTTCAGACATAACAACTTTCCCAAACTTGGAGAACGCCTCATAAAGCATTTTATCTGTAGTCCCAGGCGATAAACCTCCAACGAATAGAATAAATGCACCTCTGACCTTTTTGCCAGCGCATTTTGAATGAATAAGCTTGCCGTCAATCACATGCGGACGAGCTGCCAGCGCATTATTCAACTGAAATCAGCAATAATATAACTGATAATTATTTCAAGTCTCTACCCCTTGTAGTGAAGAGAAAGTCACCCATCCATGGTGAAGCAATTGATTTGTCTGTTTGTCACGAGCAATTACACAACTGTAGACTGGTCCAAATTGCTCAAAATATTCTCTTAGGCGATCCTCGGACATATTCGGAGGCAATCCACCAACGAAAAGCGTAAACTCTTGAGTATCGTAACTTATCTTAACTTCCTTCCTCTATGATGTGCGGCAACGAACGCATAGCAGTGTCCAACTAAAAAGGCAGTAAAATATCACAATTTCACGAAGACAACTTCCACGTACTTCTTGCTGTGATGAGAAGCAGACAAAGCCAAAGCAGCGTGATCGTCCAGTCAACCTGTCTCGCATTACTTGTGCTCGCAATAGACTTCCAAACTGAGAGTAGTAAGCATGAATTGACTGATCAGTAGTTGCTGGCGATAAACCTCCCAAATGAAACGTCAATTCTTTTGGACAAACGCGTACGACTTCAACTTCCTTTCCATCAATCACATGCTCATTTGACGCTATACATTCCTCGATCTAAATAATAAAATACTAAATAATAATGCTTAATAATAATCTGAATAAAAAAAGCTAAGAAATGAAAGAAAGCAAAATACCTCACTCTGGTCTGCAAAATGCACACAGCAGCGATTAACTCTTTTGATTGGATCACGCTTCAAATCGCACCTCAACACTTTTCCATAGCGAGAGAAGTATGCTCGTAGCGACTGCTCAGTAATTGATGATGGCAACTCAGTGACCAAAAATGTGATTTCTTGCAGCGGGCGAATGATGACTGGCTGATTGCCGATTAGATGAGGCTGAGAATTCAACGCTATTTCCAACTAAAACAAGGACTTTATATAGAAAAAACCATATGCTTTTTTGCACCGCTTGTTTGTCAGCAAAGACTACATAGCCACGCTCTTTAGATTCCATCGTTTTCTCATCCCTCACTATTTTAACAGAAAGAACCATGCCACATTGAGAGAAGTGTTGACGAACTGATTCCTCTGTAGCATCTAGTGGCAGATCTTTGACAAAAAGCTTATGGTATTGACGAACAGAGCCGACAGTCCAAAGGCCATTGAGGGAGACTGTCGCACACCACCACCACTTTGCTTTGCAACTCCTTGATTGAAGAAAGAGGAGATACAAGAATCGCTTATCAGACGTAAAGGACCAATCAGAGAACCAGAACAATGATAATCAGGACACTTTTTCAAAACACTCTTCAAAAATTTGAAAAATTTGCGTACTTATAATTTGGCATACTTCGGACCTTTTTTTCAATATATATTATCAGTTGATAACTCATTTGAAAGCACACGCTCATAGGTTCGAATGAGTATTCAAGCTTTGTGGTTTGTTCAAAATACATTGTATAGACAGTGCACTGAAATAAATGACACGTTTTAGGAAGCAAAAACTTTGAATGGGGCTTTTAGGGCACATCGAGTCGGATCCGGACAAAATCCAAAATTACAGAGTTGTTCAGCATGAAATTCTGCACCAGAAGATACCTTTGTTTCAGGGCATTCTCCGAGTGTTAAAACGTCCCAAAAGGTCCGATTTAGCCTTCTGAAAACTTTTGGCGGGAAATTAAAAAAGTCCTCAAATTTGACTAGGAAAACGTGTTACGGACTCAAAATGGCTTCTAGTTTTCAAAATTTTGTATTTTTAAAATTTGATCTGTCTTTTCTGAAAGTAGAGATCCTCAGCTTTGTTTTGGTGTATAACTCATCATCTGAAATACAAACCTCGAAAACCTCATACAAAATTAAACTTTGCGTTATTTGTAGGCTCAGAATGGTTAGAGTAAGCCTAAGAAGCAAGAGAAGCCGCGAGAATGATGAATTCTTCAACGATTTGTTCAATCAGGTTTGTCGCTCCTTCTTTGTCGCTGCTAAGCGTTGCATAATCATTCCAAGTATGTTATTTAGTTGCCAATCAGTGTTCGATCTCTTCGACAGGAAGAAAACATCAATACGTCTCGGAAGAATAGGCAGCTCCAGCCATTGGAAAAGCTGAAGAAATCACAAAGTATCGCTCGGACTGGAGAAATCGCTTCGCTGATTGGTGATTGGGATGAGCTAGAGTATGTTTTCCTCAGAGTCAAGCAACGTCTGGGAGCAAGTTCGCCAAAAAAGAAGCTCTATAATCCAAAAACTACAAGAACAAAAAAGGAGAGTCAACTAAAGCCGATCGATGATCTAAAGGTTTGCTGTAGCAAGCTAACATGGTAACAGCGCTGTGTTTTCAAATCAGCTCTCATTAATTTATAGGTAAGGATTTTTCGTCTTAGACATATTCAACTAGCATTTCTAGGGAACCATCTCCGTAAACTTCTTCTTAATGATAGCCCAGCTAAAATGACTGCAGTAATGGAAGGTTTGCCGTGTGCTCCTGCACTTCACCAGCTTTTTTCAATGCTCGGAAAGCTCCAAGGATTTTCTAAATCCTCATTTCTCACCGAAATTGAAGAATTCAAAATTTCTGACAATCTGATCCCTTTTCAATTTGCTTGAAAACTGTTAAGGGACTGAATTTGGAATAAATAAAAAGGTTATGATATAAAATCTAGACTCTTTACAACAGGACTCTTACTAGGCTCCAACTCGGTCTAAAAGGGTTCTTTCCACATAAAAAGAGAAAATCGAATAAGTGATTTTTGATACTTTTGGATACTTTTGGATGTTTTGTGCCAGTATAAGGAGAGTCGAAATAACGAAAATTTAGAGTTCGCTAGATAGGCAGATTAGAATTGGATTTTTTTAAGTAGTAATTTCAGTTGTTGTACCATATAAAGTGTGAATGTTAATACGAAAATCGGGTTTCTCATCAAAATTTGGCCCTAGAGGAGTAAAATGTACAAAAAATAAAAGGGCTGTCACTAGGCGAATTTGAACCTGCGACACCAAAAACAGCAAAATCAAACGCTTTAGCCACTGTGCCATGCAAACACGCCCAAAAATTTAAATCGTACCTTTTCGGAAGTTTGAAAAAGCCGTGCCCCTGTGGTCCAAAATGACCAATTTTAGGAAACTTGAAAAACGTTGGCAACGTTGGTTTCATGTTTCAGGCTTGTCCAATTTTTTTTCTTTATTTCAGCATGCAAAATTTTATCCGTATAAAATGCAGCGCTGTCATGAGCTTTTGGAAATCAATCGAACTGCGCGAGTGGAACATGCGATCAATCAGCTCGGTCTATTCGACATGTCTCTACGTTTTCTAAACAATGTTTTCTTCTCAGACGAGTGTCTTTCCATATCCATGGTGGGATAAATCACCAGGTACTCATTGAATCCTCTCTAATGTCTCGACATCCTGCCAGTCCACATGGTAGATGCAGCCCTCCAGGAACTCAGAAGCCGGCTCAGAAGCCAACAGGAGCAGGTCAATCTGGAAGCTAGCGGACCCTACCGAGCCCCATCTTGCGAAAAATCGAACTGCTTGACTTCGGACGAACAAATGGCATATTGGCGAAGGAACACTCCGCAATCGAAGCCACTTTTTTGTTGAGGAATATTCTGCAAAATTCCATTTTTTTTAATTCAAGAAATATAAGAAAAACCTTTATTTCAATTCCAGGCCAGTTGATTGGGTGCAAGTTTGTGTAGAGTCTCTCTACTGCGAATGCTTCCAGAAATACCTCCTTTGCGAATGGTGAGTCTTCTAATGCAGCTCTAAAAATAATGTTATCGGTTGTACGAAAAAGTACCAACCTCAATTCATTGAAAGTATTTCCAATGTCTTCGACTGGTACAAAAGCGAGAGCTAGGATCATGTTCACTTCGCGCCGAAATTTTTCATTGTTGTCGTACAGTTTCTTATTCCTTTTTCATATACTTTCCGTACCACGGAACGCTGTAGGTGCACAAAACATCCGTTCATTACAATTGTAATGTCTAAAAACATGGTCAGTGTTTGGCCTTGAAATCATTAAGAAAACCTTGAACGCGTTGAATTCCCCGTTCTCAAAATTCACTGCGCGCCCCATGTTCCGTCAGCACCAATTTTTTTTTCTGCGAAAAAAAGTCCAAGCAACTGTTTGTTGAGAATATCTGCACTCGGTCCTTGCCATTCCACCCATCAAATTTGAGGAAGATTTCTTTTCCAAAGAGGAATCTGAAAAGTCGGTGAAAAAGTTATGTAGTACTTAAAAAAAGACACACCACAAGTTCTTGCAGAGTCTTCGGATTTGCTGGCTCCAGTCTTGCTTCTAATCGATTGCATTGGATATTATTTGCTACGAAGGAACGACGAATGAATGGCCTTGCTTCTTCTGAGACACTTTGCATTGCACTGGCGTTGATGCTTCGAGGCGGCTCCCTGCTTTCCTTGGCTAGCTTCTGAACTTCACCTTGAAAACACTTGAGTTCACTGCGAATGCTGTCCACCAAATGATTGTGCGCCGTTTATTAACACTTTTGATGTCTGTGCTGGACTTTTTAATAATTTTATTTGAAATCGCGCAATTTGTTATTTGTGGCACAATGATTGTCTGGCAAAAAAGTATAGACATTTTTTTGGCATGGTGTGATTGATCTTTCATCATTTTCTGATAAGCTTTTGAACAAGCTATTTTATCAATTTTTCACGTTCATTCTCTAATTTTCAGCAAAATGGCCAAGGTTATTCGTACAAATTGGGTGTATCGAAAAAACAATAAAGTTGTGAGAACTCTGCCGAGAAGACATGATGGACGCATGACCTTTAACTATGAAGCTCCTGAAAATTCGCTGGTCAATTTCGACAATCCGATGCCTGGGGATCCTCCGAAACTTTGGTTAGTGCTTTTTAAGTAGGTGCCTTACAATGTGACCTTGCCATAAAAAAGTAAGCTTACTTCAGTCATCCCCTTGTTTTGTCAACTTTTTTGCAGTTGATCCTACCTTTTTGGGATGCTTTTTTGCACTTTCCACCCCTAAAGTTTACTGCTTCACAGTTAACCTGGTCTTTCATCATCCGTTTCACATGTGACTACTGCTACAGTTAGTCATTTCGAAGTTTTTTTTGACTAAATTCAGCAGAAAGCACGGTTTATGTAGAGGATCTGTTTCAAACCAAAACTTTCCGATACCAAAATCCTCTTGCTAACTCTATGAATTTGTAGGGTTGCATGGCTCCATCGCGACATCTCCAGAGTAAACAAACATTTGCGTCACCAAATCAGAACTCTTTTTGGAGATGAAATGAAGCCAGGCATAATGAACGTCTTCAAAAACACTGTCTCGACCAACACTGAGCTGTTCAAAGTGAAGCATCTGATCGAAGTGAGGCCAATCTCCTTCCGCATGGTGAACTGACACTGGACAGGATTAAAAATCTAGAGATCATGCCTGATGGCAGATGCATTATCAATAAGGTTGGTTTTTTTCCGTATTTAGTGGTCTTTTGGCAAACTAGACCGTAGAGGTGGGTGTGGATTCAAAAAAAGTTGATCTGGTCTCGCTTATGATTTTGAGGTGGGTTTCGCCATACAGTCGACTCTCCATAAAACGGGACCTCTGGAATAGCCTGAGGTCCGTTCATCGGAGGTACATTTGTACTTATTCTTTGTTGGCTACCCAAATCAACTTTTTCAGAGTCCGAATTATAGGGATGCTGGTTTGTAAAAGTTGACTGTTATTTTGAATTTTTGAAAGCACTAATGCGTCATGGTCTTGACCAGACAAAACATCTTATGCTCCTGATTTCTTGGGAAAGGACTGCGTCTAAGTTCAGAAAGGCATAAAAACAAAATCAGTGTCAAACAATTTTGCTACTTGAAATTACACCCCGAAATTAAAATTGAATAGTTATTCATAGTCATACTCTACCAGACACATTTTTCATGCCAATTAAGTTCCGAAGGTATGGCACATAAGCGGTACCAAAATCTTGGCTACGCTCAACCCTCGATAAACCAGCACCCAGGCACACCGGACCGGTCATTATGGATGCCGGTTTTAAAGGTTGACTGTGTATGTCCAAATTACTAACATCTATTTTCAGCGAATGGCTCCAGATCCTGAAGGCGTGCAGATTTTTGATCCGCTAAAGCAATTCTCCGCTAAATATCTCGGTAAAATCTCAAAATCGTTAGTTAGAAAGCATCCTAAATTTTTTCCATTTAAGGTTCTAAGCTCAAGTCCAGGGATGTTCGCTACAAGGATGTCTACGAAGACACAGTCTACAATCCAGCCAACGTCAGTATCATTGATTGAGTCTCAGTTAAAAGTTTGCTGTCCAGTGTAATTGTTGTTGTCTGTTATTTGGCGCGTAATACAATGAGATAGCAAGTGTAATAAAAAAAATTTTCCGGTTGGAGCCAATGGTGCTTTTTAAGTCGAGTGCGAGTATTTCTTGCCTATCGTTGTTGTTGTAATCCTTGTATAGTTAGCGAGTCTAGCCGGCTGCTGAGCACCTCAACGTCTTGTTCTTCTAAAATTACAACGTATATTTTTGGCTAAATTTTTCGGCACTGGTTCACGATGGGTTGGTTTTTGCTGAGGTCACAGCAGCAATTTTTATGAAAAATCAGATTTTGCGGTTTGAATTTTGATCTATGTGCGGTAATGTTCGTACCTTTTCCTTGAAAGGAGTCTGCTACAGTCGACGCTCGATATAGCATAACTCGATATAACATAAATCTCGATATAACATAATTTTTTAAATTCACAGGATTAAGTTATACAGAACCTCGAATTACACAACCTCGATACAGCATAATTTCGCTATGACATAATTTTTAGCCTGTCCCTTGAGTTATGTTATATCGAGCGTCGACTGTAACATCGTTTAATGGTTTTGTAGAACCTCCTGGCGCACGACGTGAGCTTTTGAATTGTTATGCGTAATTAGTGCTGACGTCGTAATTAGTGCGTCAGTAATTGGTGTCAGTAATTAGTGCGTCAATAATTAGTGCGTCAGTAAATTAGTGTTGGCATCGAGACGAGTAAATTTCGAGAAGCTTCCGAAAGCTTCGGTTTGGCCATCCGAAAATGTCGGCCGACAGCCCTATTTTTAAGTCAAAAAATTACAGTCAACTATTTCACAGCTGTTAGTCGCATGAGATCAGGTTGCAGTAGCAACTGTTTTACAGTTAAGAAAACTTATGGGTCTTTTCAATTTTTTTCTGACACTTAATAGGTCATAATCTTTGAAGGTTGTTTTATCTTTGAACGCAGATCGACTCAGTTGACAGATTTTTTTGGTATATAATGAAAAACACGATTTTTGCTTGGTCCCTCCTGTTGTTTTGACCTTACCCATCCAAAGGCCACCTATAGACCAGAGCGAAACAACAAAGGGGACCAAGCGAAAATCGTGTTTTCCCATTATATACCAAAAAATTGTCATCAAATTGAGTCGATCTGCGTCTCACAGAAATTCAAAAACGGCCTTAAAAAGTCAGGACTGCTCAAAAGTGTCAGAAAAATTTGAAACACCTTGTACTAGAAGACTGTTGACATAGGTAAAATCATCCCATTTGTGCACCTGTGCCGAATCATTGATCATTTTACCTTTCTAATTTCTTCCTGCACTTTTCTATCTAGCACATTTTTGACGGTTGTAACCGATTCGGCCAGCTTCTTTATGGCCACTTTGCATTCTTCCACGTCTCGCCTTAAAGTGGTCTGAATCTTATGATTTGTTATACGAAAATGTTAGTAAAATGTTTATACAGATGTGACGGGACCACTGTTGCTTCCCGGTCCTCCTGGATCTGCTACCTCGAAGCACCAGAGGCAATTTT
>JAMRYI010001138.1:0-42736 GCA_029231635.1 Ditylenchus weischeri | reverse complement strand
AAAAAGCGTCAAACAAAGTTAAGTGATTGTGAGATGGAGTTTTTGTTGATAGTTGTCCTAATTTATTTGAATTAGCGGAAAGGGGAAAAATTAGAAAAAAGGGGAATTATCCGATTGTGGGTCGAACCTGCTACATGAAAAAATAGCGTCTGCAACGATCCCACTGCACCATACTGACATGTTTAACCATGCTGATAATTGTTGTGATATTCTAGCTGCTCGATTTTCCGATTTTAAAAAAGGAATATCTCGGCCTAGACTGCTCCATAGGAAATTTCGATCGCGGGCCAGTAACAAGCTCGGTCAGCGCTATCTTGTGGTATATAACGTTTTTCAATAGGCCACGAGGTGGTCGTGCCTTTCCCGTGTAAGATTCCTTTTTTTAATTTTTTTGACTAGGTGCCTGGTTTGATAAGCGGCCGTGTTAGACATGGATTTAAGATTTTTGTAAACGGATTTGCAACATATTAACTACATGTCGAGGTACAAATCCTCAAAAGTGAGGGGTGGGTTTATTAGTGTGGCCGCTTATAATAGAATAAATACGGTATCTTATTAGGTACTAGAAGAGTACTTTGGTTCGCATTGAGTAAACCAACAACGGCTAAAGTTCACAATTTGGCCAGAGCCAAAAGTGCGTTTTTCAAGGTCTAAGTATTTTTTAGGCCGTGAAAACGATGGAAACGGCGAAAAAATATGGGAAGGCCATTTTTCGAAAAAATTTCGACTGCCTTGTTCCCCCCTGTGGTTTTGGTCATTTTTGGTATTTTACACCGTTTTGGTCACTGGAGTTGGGTAAAAGGCCCTCTATATGCATTTTTGATCAAGCTCGGAGTCAAGTCTTGCTCGGAATCATGTCTAAGGTAAGTGAGTGCGCGCATCTCTAACCCATCAGGCCCTAGAGATGCGCACTCTAGACACCTGATCAATAATGCATATAGAGACTCCTTTTGCCCAGCTCCAGTAACTTAAAGGGGGTAAAATACCAAAAATGACCAAAACCACAAAGCAAAAAATGACCAAAACGACAGGCTACCAAGGCAGTCGAATTTTTTTTTCGAAAAATGGCCTTCCCACATTTTTTCGCCGTTTCTATCGTTTTCACAGCCTAAAAAAGACCTTGAAAAAAACGCACTTTTGGCTCTGGCCAAATAGTGTACTCCTGCCTCAACAAGTTCCCTAGCGCGATTTATGTTTTTAATGTTGGATTTGAGGTGTGACTGCAGAAAGATCACATTAGACGTGGCCGGGAATTTTTTGATCTACCCAATTTGCAGATGACACCACCTCCTCCACCCCTTTTTCCTTAGTCCTTCTGTTTTTTTGGCTTGTGCTTAGGCGCATTACAGGCTAGCGGGTGCTGGGATAGGCTCAAATACATTTTCCTTTTTCTGCTTTGTAGTTCGGGAAGCATGTTCGGGCTCGATTCAATGTGAGCTGGCATAACCTGCGCCTAACCACAAGCTATAAAACATTAAATAGACCAAGGCAAAAAAGGGGCTGGAGTCATCCGAACAAATACCACGGTCCGAAGTTTCAGAGCCCGGCCACGAAAAAATTTCGTGGCCGGAAACGCCTAAATTTTTAAATTTTCAAAAAATGGTTTTTCGTCATCTCAATTTCGAATTTATTTATGGTGCGGGCAGTGGGCGGCCGACCCAGCCCGATTAGTTTCGCGGAAATTGATCCGGGCCGTAGAAAACTCAGCCCTGCCTCTAGGTTCTTTTTTGGAAGAAGTGGCGCTTTTTGATGTGAAAATTCAAATTTACTAGCGAATAAGAATCTCGTGTCAATTATTTCCGTACTTTTAAAAAATGTGTCGATTTAAAAAAAAAATTCTCTGTAGAGCCAGAAGCGACCCAACCATTCACATGAATGCTATAGCGGCCGCCGCAGCTGCCGCCTCCTCCAACTACAACCCCTACAATCAGTCGCAGTCGAATCAGTGGACTCCAGACTACAGGATGCTTCAGAATGGAATGGGTGCTGGACCCTCGTCTTCCCAACCTCCGGCCTACATGGCCTATCCCACTGCACAGTTTGCTTTGAATGTGCAGCAGTTTTCAGGCACACAGCAGATGCCCTCCAGCTCTATGCCTAACCATCACCCTCAATTGCAACAGCATCAGTCACTAAATTCAGCTTCCCAGTGTGGTGGAAGTATGGGCGACATGTCTGTGGGTAAGTCTCAGAAAAATTAAAATATTTGTGCGTTCACATGTTGGATTATCAACCAATAACTTTGAAGTGTTCGCTAGGGCATGGGGAAAATTACTTACAAGGGAGCCGCACGAACTGTACGATTTGATTCGAATATTCTGACTAGGGTTGGCAACAGTTAACCCGACGTTTCAAAAAATTTTGACTTTATTTTTTGTTCTTATGTGTGTTTTTCCACAAAATTTTGAGCATATGACCACGCAATTGAAAGCCTAGGATAGTGGCTACACAGTGGTATAAAAATTTCATGATTCAGTTCACAAAAATGGATTTATTATAATGAAAACAATTTCGGGTCAGACTACCCGAGTTCGGCATCGGGTAGTCTGACCCAATTTTTTTTTATCAAAAGAGATCAATTTTTATGAACTGAATGAAAAACATACCACTATGTAGCTACTACTAGGCCTGGGGGTCACATGCTTCAAAATTTTGGCAAAAAACACACATAAAACCAAAAAATAAAGTCAAAAATTTTCAAAACGTCGAGTTAACTGTTGCCAACCCTAATTCTGACTACGCTATCGTGTAGAGCATATTCGATTTACTATATAGAACTAGTTTGGACTGGCGCCTTAGGCGCCATTTGTTTTTAAGGTATAAATCTCTATATAGTATTTGGCATGTGTCCGTCCTACTTTTTAATGGACATTTTGACCACATTCAGGCCATTTTTGCTTATTTTTCCGATTATTTTCGGCAATGTCTCGACGGAACCCCAAACTTCAGACAATTCAGCGTCTTTTTATGCCGAGACCCAGGAAAATGTCTTCGAAAAAGAAAAACTTTTGTGGTCCCTCAAAATTGGAGTTGGAGGATTTTGGGGTAGGCCTGGAGGATGGTTTTTCTGCTTCCAACGATGGCCATTTGCGATGTCTCGAAAGAACGTAGACGTACATAGACGCGTAGTTTTCACGATGAATGCACTATCGAAATTTCGAAATACTATAGAGGCGCCGATAGGCGCCTGTGGTCCCTTGTTTTTAATATCGGCGCCCAGTTATTTGGCGCCAATTTAAAAATTGGCGCCAATTCAAAAACGTTACGAACAAAAGTTCCGAACAAAAACTGAATGTAAATCCTAAAAATAAACTTATCCGACTTTTAAGCCCAAATTTTTTTGTCCAATAAGGCAATGTGAAAAAACCAACACGTATCTGATCTTCCCCAGTTAAAGGACTATCGAATGACACCAAGATCTCTACATTGTGTACTAGTTGAAATACTAGTAAAAGAAGAGTTTTTGAAAAAAACAACAGGGGGACCAAGGCAATTTTTAGCGTATTTTTTATCTTTCTTTAGCCCAACAATCGATATTTCTGTGGCTGGTGGCAAAAAATATTGAAATTTTATATAGTAAATCGAATATGCTCTGCACGATAGCGTAGTCAGAATATTCGAATCAAATCGTACAGTTCGTGCGGTTCCCTTGTTAGTTAGTCAAATGACAAAAATTTTTGTCAACTATTAAATAGGGTTGGCCTATCGGCACCACTATCGTATTTTGAAATTTTAATAATATTAATCCATCACATACCCCCTTGATTACTCGTTCCTGAAAAGCCCTTCTATCTACCCTCTTAGGCTAACCCTCCTGGATACCCTCCCCCTCGCTAGCAACACCCCCCCTCTACTGGCTACTATCCTCCTGGCTACCCCCTCTTTCCTGCCCTCTTCCTGAGAACCCTTCTCCTGGCTACTCTCCTCTTGTGTATATCCCACCTGGGTAACCCCATCAAGGCATTTCCATCTCGGCACCCCCACCTGAGTACCCCTCCTGGGTACCACCACCTGGTTATTCGGTATCCAGATCCACCACCTCCAATTTGGAAGGACTTAAAACTTTTTTAAGCCACCTCAATTTCACGGTTTTTTAAAGAAAGCTAAGATGTTGAATTTATGGTTCCGGAAAGAGATCTGACATAGGTTTGCAAAAAATGGCTTAAATTGGGTTTGAACACAAAAATCCATCCAAAATCCAGGATAAAATCCACCATCTCAAATTTTGAAGGGCAAGGAAAAAAATTTTTAGAGGCAACTTCAATTCCGTGTTGTGCTTAGAAGAAAGCCAAGATGTTGTACTTAAGGGTTCTGGTGAGATATCTAACAAGGGTTTGCTAAACATGGGAGAAAATCTTGCTTGAACACAAAAGTGGCGACCCACCCACAGATGCCAAATGCTATATAGAGATATCAAAAGTCAGCCGTAAATAGCTCATTTTAAAAACTGCGTGGGGAACGAAGAATATTACGAACACTCTACCTTGTGGTACAGACCCTGTCAATCCAAACACCAGGACCCAAATCAAAGAAGAACTAAACAAAACAGGGTTTTTGAAATAAAACAAATACAGGGTGTCCCAAGAAATTTGATACACTTTGAAGAGCCATAACTTTTTTTCTGGGTCGGATTCCGTAAATCTGTAAACACAGATCGACTCAGAATCGCGTGACAATTTTTTTGGTGTATCACACGCAAAAAAAAAATCCGACCAAAATTTCGAAAATTAGCCTTGGTCCCCCTATGGTGTGAAAAATGACCGACATTTTTCAAATTCCCGCCTTCCCAATAACCGAATTTCGGAAAGGCGGGAATTTGAAAAAAATGTCGGATTTACACCATAGGGGACAAAACTAATTTCAAATCAGTCGGATTTTTTTCGTGTGATACACCAAAAATGTCACGCATTCTGAGTCGATCTGTGTTTACAGGCCTGGCTGAAAAAAAAGTTCAAACTTATTCCGATTCTAACAATTAGTATTCAGGCTCCCTGCCCAACATGCATGC
Organism: Ditylenchus weischeri; assembly: GCA_029231635.1. Taxonomy (NCBI): domain Eukaryota; kingdom Metazoa; phylum Nematoda; class Chromadorea; order Rhabditida; family Anguinidae; genus Ditylenchus; species Ditylenchus weischeri. Next base: position 37,728 of record JAMRYI010001138.1, on the reverse strand, counting down.
CTCTCTGGCCCACAACCAGATGGGGTTCGGAGGACAACAATCTCCCCAACAACAGCAGTCTAATAACAACCACAGCAATCAACAGCAGCATCAGATGTCACAGCAAAATTCAGGGATGCAAGCCCCACAACACCAACTCTCCGCAAATTTCTGCCAGCAACTGACCACTCCTTCACTCACTTCTGAATCACAGTCTCAATCGGTAAGGGCTATTTTGGAATTTCGGTAGCACAAAATACTAGTTTTAATATGCCAATGACGTCTTCCTCGCCGTCAAAGAAGCCCTCGAAAAAAAACTACTCTTTTCAAATAAACTTTCGGCTTTGTTTCTGCATTTTGGATCATTGCAAACAAAAAAATATCAAATCTCACCAAATAGACCATGGTGAGGAAATCGGATAAAAACGGTATATTCGTACAAAAAGCGAAATTCAAAACCCCTTCAGGTTTCCTGGCACGTCCAACACATTGACCATGAGTTTAGCAAAGTCCTTTCCAAATCTGTTTTGCACTACCACTTTGTGATTTGGAAAAATTTAGCGTTTGAAATTATGGGCAATAAAAACAAAATGCACGCTGTATGGACCAGCTAGTATTAAGTAGAGGTGATGAAACCGGTTCGGGCGGGATTTCGGGACGGGATTTTTAGCCAAAAATATTTCGGGATCGGGATTTTGGAAAATAGAATTCGAGATCCCGTCGGGATCCCGAACAAATTTCGGGATTTGGCTAATATCAAATCTAAGCGGAAAATTACCACTAGTCGCATCATTTCTGCACTCAGTAGCCTTTAACAACCTTTCCTTTACCCCACGCACACACGCAGCCATTTAAAAAATCATTTATTCACGCTTTTTCACAACAATGAACATCACTTTGTAAGCAAACATTCAATCGGGCGGTGCTACGGCCCGACATCTTGATGACATTGCCGCACACTCCACATTTTGCTTCAGTAGCCGACAGCTTCGCAAAAAGATCGATTCTCCAAATAACACTCATCTGAAAATGCAAAAAGATAAAGAGCGCATCAACGTACAAAAGCCGAAACAACGCAGCAGAATTTATCAAACAAATAATGAATAATTGATGAAAATGCTATAAAAAATCGTGATTGATGATTTTCGGGATCGGGATCAGGATTTCGGGAAATGGTCGGGCGGGATTTCGGGACGGGATTTTGGACCAAAATCAGATCGGGCGGGATCGGGATCCCGACGGGATCCCGTCCCGTCATCACCTCTAGTATTAAGTCAGCTAGTATCAGCCAGGATTCTAATTCGATTAACAATTACTTAATGGCCACGACTGATAGCATTATACCATTCTTTTGCTAATCCGTAAGTACTTTGGTGGATTCGATCAGTGAAAAACCTCAAGGTCGATTGATGTAAAGCTGTGCGAATAACGACAGTTTTGTGAAATATTGGTTTCCGATAGCGCTCCATGAAAGTTATTGATCATAGAACATTGATTGCATAAAAATACCAAATTAACGCAATAGATTATCAGGTGCGTAGGTAGATGGGGGAAAGGGCCGTGGCGCACCTCCCATTGAGGATATTACTGAAAGTTGTAGATCAAAAAACACGCAAAAGTGAAAAACGGTGTAAGTAAAATGACCCCTTAAAGAGAGAGGCTTTAGCGACCAAAACACGCTAAAACCGATCGACAGTCAACTGGTGACACTTTTAACTGGCGACACACTCAACTGGTGACAGTCAGCTGGTGACACATTTTTTTGTGTTATACTCATTTATCATTATTCTCGTTTAAGAACAGCATTGTCTTCTTCGGCGCTTTGTTGCTAAATAAAACTTTGTAACAGCTAAACAATTACTGAATACCTACCTCGCGAAACTCCACAACCCATTCTCCGAGCGGCATCTTCGGGCGAAAGTTATAGCGTTGTTTTCCATGTTTCCAAGTGTTGGACCCAGCTGGAGGTCGAACTTTTAGGGATGTCACTATGTGGAGGATTAACTGTAGAAAAATGTATTTTCTAAAATCCACAGGGGGACCAGGGTAAATTTGTGCTCCATGTTTCTCGAGTCTCCAGATTCAGATTTTTTTGTCTGTTCGCCAAAAAGATTAGAAAGATCAGAAGCATGGGTACTAGGTGGTTTGGGTACCATCCAGGTGGTTTGGGTACCATCCAGGTGGTTTCGGTACCATCCAGGTGGTTCGAGTACCATCCAGGTGGTTCGGGTACCATCCAGGTGGTTCGGGTACCATCCAGGTGGTTGGGGTACCATCCAGGTGGTTCGGGTACCATCCAGGTGGTTCGGGTACCATCCAGGTGGTTGGGTACCATCCAGGTGGTTCGGGACCATCCAGGTGGTTGGGTACCATCCAGGTGGTTCGGGTACCATCCAGGTGGTTCGGGTACCATCCAGGTGGTTCGGGTACCATCCAGGTGGTTCGGGTACCATCCAGGTGGTTGGGGTACCATCCAGGTGGTTCGGGTACCATCAGGTGGTTGGGGTACCATCCAGGTGGTTCGGGTACCATCCAGGTGGTTCGGGTACCATCAGGTGGTTCGGGTACCATCCAGGTGGTTGGGGTACCATCCAGGTGGTTCGGGTACCATCCAGGTGGTTGGGTACCATCCAGAGTGGTTCGGATACCATCCAGGTGGTTCAGGACCATCCAGGTGGTTCGGGTACCATCCAGGTGGTTCAGGACCATCCAGGTGGTTCAAGCAAACAAATTTTAACAAGAAAACATAAACCAAATACTATCAAAATAGGTCAGTCATCGTTGTGTTTACTTCTTTGATCCTTGAACCACCGTAGGTTAGCTTCCCGTTTTCGTGCTTGACTGGCTGAAGACGTGATTGCTTTGCTCCTTCTTCGATTGCATTGAGTACTGCCACCTTGTCCCTGAGAATATTGCGAATAGATGCTGGAAGTTCAAACTGTTTGCCAAGCTCTTCGGAAGTTTTGTTTTCTGCAGCTTCAATGATCTTCTTTGACGTCCAATGTTATGACTTTGCTTCTTGCTCAGGTTGACATTTGCACTAAAGAAAACAAAAATAAAAAGAGTTTGAAAAAATCAAACGCAAAGGATTTTCAAATGCACAAATTTCATTGTTTTTAAAGCTTTTGCAAAATTTTAGACAAATTTTCTTTCTGTCCTTAATCAAGAGTCACTGTAAAGAGAGGAGATATGGGCCTTAGGAAAAGAAGGAAGAGGTGGCGGCGTAGTGTAATGGTAGCACATCAGCCCGGAAAACTGAAAGCTGGGTTCGATTCCTGCCACCACCATTTGCCTCTTCCTTCCTAAACTTTTCTGGTAGCAGCAGTGGTTCATCCAGAAGGAGGATGGTGAACAAAGTTCACAACGTAAAAAATCCTATGATCTCTGGGGTCCCATTGGGGTCTGTATTTGTCTGCCCTGTCTAGGTCAGCCTAGCCTGCAGGTGTATCACTTGTGAAAGAGAGTTGATGGTGATCTCTGATAAAACCAAAGAGTTGATGGTAAGCTCAAAAACCAGAGAGATGATAGTAGACTGAGGACAGTCTGGTGAAAAAGGGGAAGGTGTAAAGGGAGATATACACAGGCCCTTAGGGAAAGAAGGAAGAGGTGGCGTAGTGTAATGGTAGCACATCAGCCCGGAAAACTGAAAGCTGCAGGTTCGATTCCTGCCACCACCATTTTGCCTCTTCCTTCCTAAACTTTTCTTCACTTAGTGAGTCGGGACGGCCAAAAAGTGTCCTTAATGAGAGCGTGTCCTTATTGAGGCGTCCTTACTCAGAGCGTCAGTTTACGCTAATTTAGTTCAGACCAACCAAATAAAAATTTGCTGTCCTTATTGAAGAGAGTGTCCTTAATCAGAGCGTCCTTATTGGGAGAGTCAACTGTACTACACTTCAGTGGGTGGTGTATACTACACTTGAGTGGGGGTGTATACTACACGAGTGGGAGTGTATACTACACTTGAGTGGGTGTATACTACACTTGAGTGGGGGTGTATACTACACTTGAGTGGGGTGTATACTACACTTGAGTGGGGGTGTATACTACATTTGCTCCGAACATCGCGTCGATTGTGTAGGCGGCGGCGGAATGGAAAGGTCCTGGAGCCCCAGAGACTAATGGGTATGGACCATAGCGGTGCATCAAGGCAACCACGAACACTCTCCAGAATATGGAATTACTCTTGTCTAAAGTATCCGAATAATAAAATGTACAAGCCTAATTCATTGAATTATTCTTGATCCAAATCCATTCCTGAGAAATGCCTCTTCGATGGGTGGAGAAAGGTGGTCATCTTGTGGTACATCGTCATTGGGCCCGATTTACGATTGAATAAAACTAATCTATACCTTCCAAAAACATCCTCTTCACCGAAGGCTTCCAGGAGGGTGAATTTACCGGAGGGTGAATTTACCGGAGGGTGAATTTACCGCGGGTGAATTTACCGGAGGTGAATGCTGAGGGTAATTTACCGCGGGTGAATTTACCGCGGGTGAATTTACCGCGGGTGAATTTACCGTGGGTGAATTTACCGGAGGGTGAATTTACCGCGGGTGAATTTACCGCGGGTGAATTTACCGGAGGGTGAATTTACCGGAGGGTGAATTTACCGCGGGTGAATTTACCGGAGGGTGAATTTAACGCGGGTGAATTTACCGCGGGTGAATTTACCGCGGGTGAATTTACCGCGGGTGAATTTACCGTGGGTGAATTTACCGGAGGGTGAATTTACCGCGGGTGAATTTACCGCGGGTGAATTTACCGGAGGGTGAATTTACCGCGGGTGAATTTACCGCGGGTGAATTTACCGGACGGTGAATTTACCGCGGGTGAATTTACCGGAGGGTGAATTTACCGCTAAAACCACTATCAACCACCAAATTTTGGTTGCACTATAGAATCCCCACGGGGAGTGTTCAGGTGAAGGAGATAACATCATATTCGTGTTTCTCATTGATTTCATCATGAAAGCCGCGTGTTTTTAGTTCTGAGAAAAAAAATTTTTTTCGAACCACAGGGGGGGTATCATGGTTTTTTAGTCGAAATTTGAAAAATTTTGAATTCGCGCCTTTTGAATTTTCAAGGGATTTGAAGCCGTATTGGGAGGGGAAGAGAATAAAAGGGGCCACTTTTATGGCAAAACATTAAAAAACTAAATATGTGTATCACTAGACTGTCTTACCATGTTTTTCAACTGGGCCGTGGCAAAAAGAACCTCTATATGCATTTTTTGATCAAGAGTACTTCTCGGAATCATGTCTAAGGTAAGTGAGTGCGCGCATCTCTAACTCTCAAGCCCCATGCGCCCCCTTCGGGGGCGCAGGGGGCTTGGGGGCTTGGAGTTGAGATGCGCGCACCCAAATACCTTAGACACAAATCACTCGAAAGAGACTCTGGATGCATGAAAAAGCATGCATACCAGAGTTTATTTATGCGGTATTCAAAACTATGTTCAACATCTTTTTCTTAGTGGCCCCTGTGTGATCAGTGGCCCCTTTTATTCCCTTCCCCTCCCAATACAGCCTCAAATCACTTGAAAATTCAAAAGGCGCGAATTCAAAATTTTTCAAATTTCGACTAAAAAACCATGATAAAAAACCCCCCCTGTGGTTCGAAAATTTTTTTTTTCGCAGAACTAAAAAAACACGCGGCTTTCTCATGAAATCGGGGTCGAGAAACACGAATATGATGTTATCTCCTTCACCTGAACACTCCCCGTGGGGGGGATTCTATAGTCAAGCCCAAATTTTTGTACGAATGTACCCTTTTTGTACGATTTCCTCACCACGAAATAGACACAACAATGCAAACAAGCGACAAAATATAGTTGCACACCAATGGAAGGTTATGAATATAAATAATACATATATAATATAATACAATAAAAGGTTATATAAAACAATCATGCCCGATAGATTCTAAAAAAAGCGGAACACAGAACAAACGCAGTTTAATAAATTGATAAAAGCACAATCAAAAAAGAACTCAACTATAACAAGGGAACCTTCCGAACTGTGATTTCGCTCACAAATATTCTGGCTATGCCATCTTGTAGAGCATAATCGATTTAGTTATGGAAGTGAAGTCTGTTTGAGCTGATGAGAGAAAAAGTGGTGAACGCGGCGTCATCGTAATGTACAAAAACCACAGTAAAAAGTAAACACAGTAAAAACAGTAAAAAGGGAACACGACTTCTTACTATGATTTTTGCACATTACGATGCCGCCGCGTTCACCACTTTTTCTCTCACCAGCTCAAACAGACTTCACTTCCGTAACTAAATCGACTATGCTCTACAAGATGGCATAGCCAGAATATTTGTGAGCGAAATCACAGTTCGGAAGGTTCCCTTGTAAGCTAGATAAATAGTGAACAGAGAATCAACAATAAATTTATCGAACGTGAACAGTAACAACAACGAGCAAAAGTCACCGGATCTTCATGTCAAATTTTAATTCTAATCCACTTCTTACATGACAGCACACGACCCTTTACCAGTACTATTTAAATAACCATGGTTTTCAGACGCAGCGTCATTTTCAAGATTTCTACGCTACTGGCTTAACATCGCTAATCTCACTTCACAAAAGTGCAACAAATTTTTTAATTTTAGGCTCCCACTAGTCCAGCTCAGGCCATGGAGAATCTAATGCGCCAGAACTGGCCGCCCACAAGACACTTCTCCGCCAGTCCCGACACTCTAGACATTCCAAACATTGTGCTCACTAACTCAGATGGAACACTCGACTGCTTCCAAGACTTGCAGGCATCCTTTTTAAGTTTTAACGGAAATTTTTGTTATTATGAACAAAAATTTGCAGGATCTGCATCTAGACAACGAAATTTCCAACGAAATTCAACAACTGCTCAGCAATCCCAACGAACAGTCCTTGGACCCTGCCTTAGAGACACAGCTTCTGAACTAGCTCTCTTTTTTAAAAAATATATGCTTGAAGAGAAATATATTTTTTGTTGAAACTGCTCCTGGAAACTGACCTCAAGGTAATTTTTCAGGCAGAAGCGGTTATTTGGGGACGGAAGGAGACTTGGGGACGGAAGGAGACTTGGGGACGGCAGGAGAATCTCGAAAATTTTTGAAGTCCGATCCTGTTTCCCGCCGGCTCACAGCAAATCCCGAAAAAAACCCTATTTTTAGTAACTTTTGTGGAAAATTCCGAGATTTACAAAAAATTTGCAAATTTTTAACTGTCAAATTTCTTAATTCCGTAAAAGCAAATTGGCTCATCTCACTCTACCAATTTTTTGGTATATAGTGTGCAAAAACGGATTTTTCTGTAGTTCCTGTAGTTTTGGTCTTGCCCACCAGAGGCCATCCACAGACCAGGACCTAAACCACAGGGGAGACTATGCGAAAATCGTGTCTTTCACATTACATAATGAAAAATTTATTTCCAATTTCCCTTCATCAAAAATAATTTAATTTTTGTCTGCATTAATTTTCGGGCAGGAGTTCTTTATATTGCATGTTCCCCAAAGCGTGTTTTGACTACTTTTTTAAGCTTCTCTGGTCTTTATGTGTGTAGAAAACATGTTTTTAGGGCGCGGCCGACCATTTAAAAAAAAATTGACCAAAATTTGACTTTTTGCCTTGGTCCTCCAAGGTAATTCACCTCAGAAGGGTACTACGTTTAGGTCACTGGAGCTTGGCAAAAAGGGTCTCTATATGCATTTTTGATCAAGAGTTTTGCTCGGAATCATATTTAAGCTAGGTGAGTGCGCGCATCTCTAACTCCCAAGACCCTTTTGGGGGCTTGGGAGTTGAGATGCGCACATCCACATACCTGAGACACAAATCTCTCAAAAGTGACTCTGGATGCATGAAAAAAGCATGCATACCAGAGTTTATTTATGTGGTAGGCCCCAGTTAACAAAACTATGTTCAAATTCCATCTTTATAAGGTAAATGGGTACCTGTTCAGGTTGGTTTACCTTGGGGGACCGAGGCAAAAAGTCAAATTTTTTGAAAAATGTTCGGCCGCACCCTAAAAACATGTTTTCTACACACATAAAGACCAGAGAAGCTAAAAAAGTGGTCAGAACACACTTTTGGGAACATGCGATATAAAGAACTTTAGCCAATTTTGTATACCGCATTTCCTCTAATAGAAGCCCCCTCTCCAATAAAAGCCCCTCTCAATAAAGCCCCTTCTCCAATAGAAGCCCCCTCTCCAATAGAAGCCCTTTGAGGCTGACTGAAAAATATAAGCCCCGGGGGCTTCTATTAGAGGAAATACGGTACATTTGAAAAAACAAAATTAAATTTTTTTTCAGATTCCACTAGGGCCAATAATAGGTGTTGGTTGTACAATAGATGCTGTATATGCCTGTGTATTGCCCTCGCCCAGCCAGTGGTTTGCCACCTGCACCTCCACAACACTACTACTACTTCTTAATATATCAAACAGTTAATTAGGTGGCAGCAGCAGCCGTAACTAAGTACACTTATTTTTCAAAGCTCTTATTATCTGTCTTCTCTTCCAATATACCCTATGTTTAAAAAAGATCTTTGTGGCATTAGATTTTTTCAATCTAATATTTATACAGTCTATGATGTTAATAACGCACTCCCTTCCCGTTTGTTAAAAAATTTCTTAACACAACTTCGAAAGCATTAAAAAAATTGCTGTACAGTCAACCCCCGCTATAGTGACCCTTTTTTGAAATAGGTGTGTAAAATGGAGGTAAAAAAGGTGTCGGATCCAAGGTGGGAACGAACTTTTGAGGGGTTTCAATACAGCGGGGGTTGACTGTATTTCCTCTAATAAGACGACAGTCGCCTAATTTTCAACCTTCCTCCAAGGTGTCGGGTTAATAGAGCATGTCAGCTTATATTTCGGATCTTGTGGGTTATCCATGTACACTTTTTCAATTATTTTAAACAAGGACGGAAATGTAGCTTCATTCTATTTTCCGAATGAATGAAGCGGAAGGAAAACTTGTGAAAACCAAAAAAAACAGAACATTTGCTTGTTTTACCACGAAATCTCTATATAGTATTTGGGTCGGGTGGGTGGATCACACTTTTTATGAATTATCAAAAAATATGATCATAAAAGGCTCGAAAATTTCTGTTGCAGGATTTTTTAGATTCGCCTTGATGTCAGCTTTCGTTTAAAAAAAAGAGCGGCGAGAAATTCGCATTTTTAAGAGGGGCGTTGACAAAAGTATGCAGGCCATTGTCGAGTTTTCCAATAAAAGTTATGTTTTTGCCATTTGCAGGCCATTTTTTAAGAAAAAATTTTGTTTGAGATTTTTTACCTTTTTTCGCAAACCCGTGTAATCTATTAGACTGTGCAATGACTTTTTAGTTTCGCGCGTGTCTTGCGATCAGTTATCAATTATTAATAGGCACAAACACTATGGAGGCGCCGATAGGCGCCTTTTACCCCTTGTAAATAAACACATTCAATAACATTTCCGTCTTTGTTAAAAAATAATTGAAAAAGTGTACATGGATAACCCACAAGATCCATGTTTCAACCATTCGGCGACAAAGGCGCTCGAAAATTTTTAACAAAAAATTAACAAACGAGCCTTGTGGGAAAAGTTTGCTTTGGACAGTTTTCCCTTATTTTCAACCACTTCTTTTTTATTTCTCAAAAAATAGGCTAACTTTTTATGGTTGACCATTTTTAGTTAATGAAGCGAGGCAAAACGACTATTTAAAAGGTTGTTACACTTTTCGACACTGAAATGGCGCTTTTTCTGCCGGAAATGGCACTTTTCTTGCCGGAAATTTGTAAAGCGTTTTCTTATTACTTTTCAATTTTTTTGACCAGCGTGTAGCCCAGTATCTCAGCTTTCTTACAAGCTATCAACTGACTGAATGAGATTTTCAAAAGTTTAAGAAAAGGTCTTTAAAAAGGTCTTTAAAGGGACCAAATTTTTGGAAAATTTGTTCTGTTCCAAGACCTTTTCTTCCAACTTTTGAAACCCTCATTCAGCCAGTTGATAGCTTGTAAGAAAGCTGAGATCCTGGGCTACACGCTGGTCAAAAAAATTGAAAAGTAATAAGAAAACCCCCGAAAACAAAAGCCTTTTCAAATTTCCGGCAGGAAAAGTGCCATTTCCGGCAGAAAAAGCGCCATTTCAGGGTCGAAAAGTATTTCAACCTATTTAAAATGCATTTTTGGTCAAGAATTTTTCTAGGATTCACCTCGCAGTTAAGCCTGTACGCGTGTATTTGCGGGGGTTAAAATGCGCACACATATATAAATACAAACCCAAGAAATAAATCACCCGAAACCGATGCATAAAAAAGCATGCATACCATACCATTACAGAGTTTCTTCATGATCTAGGTCTCAGTTTCCAAAACCATTTTCAATTCCTGTTATTTTTATTTCTTGCAAGTGAGCATGAATTTTCCGTGTTGGTCTAGAAATCATAAAAAGACGAAAATAAAAAGACGACAAAAGGCAAACTGTCCGAGTCGAACTGTATTCGGTTGGTCCGTAAGTTCGTGGTTGGTTATACGTAACAGACCATATTTATATATGGGTTGCAAAATTTTTTATAAATCAGAATTGGCACTCAATTAATTACTGGGTTTGAAAATCGAAATTTTGAAATTGCGTGACCACACAATTTACGATTTGAAACCCATTATGTAGTTACACAATTTCAAAATTTCGATTTTCAAACCCAGCAATTAATTGAGTGCCAATTCTGATTTATAAAAAATTTATGCTCTTATGCGTAAGTTTGCAAATATAAGCTCTGGGTCGATCTTGAGAGATGTGCTGTCATTAGAGTCTCAAATTTAGGATCACTTGAACTTGAGACAACACTTTCACCACTCCACCCCCCTTCCAGTAAAAATCATCTTGGGATCATCTTTTTTGGAAAAATTTTATACTAATTTTTATTGTATAAAAGTGATTAAAAAAGTGCAGATAAATGTTTTTTTGCGTCTTTAGGGGAAAAAATAGTGCAGTAAAAATTAAAAAAATTGACTTGGTTTTCCAAGCTGGTTAGACTGGAGGGGGGTTAGGTTGAATTAAGCCCAAATTTATCACAAAACTCTCTTTTAAATATAGGGATGAGACTCTTTCAAAGTCTTTACCGTATTTCCTCTAATGAGCGCCCTCCTCCAAATCCGGAATTTCTGAAATTCATTCTCCGCCTTTCATACCAGGTTTTTGTTTTTGAACGCAGCATATCTTATATACCACAATGTAGCGCAGATTCCCAGCTAAATTTTGGTACCGTATTTTTCTAATAAAAGCCCTCCCCCAAAATCCGGAATTACCTTTATTTATTTTTGCGTTTTTGACTCAATTTTGGATATGGATATTGGATATGGTTATACCAAAATGAAGCTAAGTATCTGAGCTACATTTTGGTATATAATATGCTTAAGAGTTACAGTCAAACCTCGTTATAACGTACCCCTTGGGTCGGTCCCTTCAATAATAAACTCCGTCAAATTAACCCCCGATATAACGTACCCTCGATATAACGTACCCTTTACCCGGCCCCAAGGGGGTACGTTATATCGAGGTTTGACTGTAATATTTAAATAAAGTCGAAAATGCAAAAATAAATAAAAGTAATTCTGGATTTTGGGGAGGGCTTTTATTAGAGGAAACAATGGTATATACTAGGGTTGGACAGGACTGGTTTATGCATAGTTTCGGTTAATAATAAGATAATAATAATATGATAAGATAAGCTTTTGGTACCATTAGATGCGCAAGGAATTTTCAGTACCCCATTTTGGACATTAACGAAGACGAAAGAAAATGGGAATACAACTAAAAGTTGAAAAAACAGCCAAAAAAGACCCTAAATTCACATCCGATTAACCGGGTCGGTTTTTTGGTCTTTTTTTTGCTGTTTTTTTCAACTTTTAGTTGTATTCCCACAATTTTACCTACACCTTAACTCTTTAAGCTACAAGTTTTGGAAAAATACAAATGTTTTGCTGTTTGATGCTGATCAAGACGAAGAAAATGGCTACCTTACCGATGACAGTCTTCATTTTGAATTTGATGGTTAGAATTCGTGGTATTGAATGTTCACCTCTTTTTGTTGTCTGTCTTCGAATAAATTTTAATCGAAAAAATAAACGGGCAGTCTCCAATAGTCGGGCAGTCTCAATAGTAGTCTCTAATAAACGGGAACCTCGAGGTGATTTGAAAATAAACGGGCAGTCTCCAATAGTCGGGCAGTCTCCAATAGTCGGGCAGTCTCTAATAAACGGGCACCCTCGCAGGTGATTGGAAAATAAACGGGCATGCTCGCTTATTAGAAGAAATACGGTATACGGTAAGTTACTATGGAATTCGTGTGTTGAAAATTTTAAAATATTGTATTTTCTAAAAATCGCGATTCAACTGTATTATTATTATACTCATGACTATGTAGTATTGTCACAAATTTCTTGCTTTTTATCACTCCTAACTAACTAATTTGTATAAGTGCGTACCTTTTTCCATTTACATACTTAGTCTCGCCAAAATTACTAAAAGTTTCAAATAAGCGAAATCTACTCCAACATTGTCATCTGCAAATAGTTTTGACCAATGATTTAATAAGTCTAGTTTAGTGTCGGAGAAATAATTTTCCCACAAGTGCATTAAAAATGTATGTGTGTGTGTGTAAAAGTCGAATAAGTTTGTGTGATTCTGTGTGACTCTCTATCTCTTGGCAACAACAGCTAGGATTTCCAAATACAGGGCTAGTCAAAATTACACTCACATTTCTTAAAATGTATCTTTTGCCTGAAATTTAAAAAAATTTTCGACTTGTATTTTCACTAATGGCGCTAAACCATGTTATATACCAAAATGTAGCAAAAGTCACTCAGCTAAATCTTGGGGCTCTATATGTGTCGTGGTTGCCCCCGAAAAAATATGCCTTGGTCCCCCTGTTGTAAAATAACAACAAATAACAACTGTAAAATAACAAAAATAACGACAGGGGGGACCAAGGCATATTTTTTTCCGGGGGCAACCCCAATACATATAGAGCCAATCTAGGTATACAGTCGAGTGCCGCTATACCGCCATCACTTGGGACCGCCTCAAGGTAACATAAGGACTCCAGGTTGTCGAGCCGTTTTCGGGTAGTTAGACCTGAAACTTGTGAAATTTATGGTATCGAGTCTGTACCCGGGTAGTCAACCGGGAAATTTCGTGTGTCGCCTACTAGTTTGTGTTTGTAAATGCAAAAATTTGTGAAATTTTTTGCCAAAAAAAGGAGGGAACTGCAAAATTCTGGTAGTCGACCAATTTTGCGTCTCTACCTCTTGGCAACAATAGCTACTATCAATGGATTAGACGCCATCGATCAAATATAGACCAAAAACCTAATTTGAGCAACAATAAATTTCAATGTCGGTGTAATTTTGACCAACTCTGTTTTCTCTTTTTTTAACAACCAGTTGTAAATAAACCACTTTAATTAATATTATATATATAATATAAAGAGTTTCAAAAAAGTTGTTTATATATCTAAAAGTAAAGTCCCGACTAGGGTTGTCGAAAAGTTTGACGAGTCGACTTTCATTTAGACACGTGAAATTTCTAACCGTCTTTGTTAGTCTAGAAAGTCAAAAAAAGTAAGGGTCGGCTTTCACTGCAGTCTAATAATAACTGTAAATAACTAAAATGACTATTTTTTACATAAAATTCTGGGACGTTTGAGCCCGTCTTAACATCGTTGGCCTAATCTGTGCCTAAAGCTTCGCCCTAATTAGGAAGAAGGCCTTAAATGGATCTTTTTCCGACGCTATTTTAGGAGCGCTGTCTTTACCGATAACCGATAGGAATACCTGAATACCACCATTTCAGTACGGTTATGTATCCCACGGCGGAAGGGGGATGGGGCGGTCTAATCGGGCTAAAGCCTCTTCCCATTTTAACAAAACACGGTGGGATTAAGGCAGATATATTTTCTTGAACAAATTAGCCACCCTAAGATAGTTAGTACAATATTCGTTAAGATGAGCGTTATCTGGAGCATCGGGCTATTCGAAAAGATATCAGCTAGTGAGGCGAAGTGTCGAGCATGCCAAAAGCTAATAAAAACCACAGACTACAGCATAAGGGGGCTTTTCACGCGTGCAAAAACACACTCGGAATACGCTGCAAAGCTCAAAGATGCCGAAGAAAACCTGAAGAATAATTCCATGGATCGTTTCGTTAAGATTCTGCCAAAAGGTTCGTTTTTTGAAAATTTTCATATATTACCCTTCATTTTTAGGAAAGCTTGCATCGTTAGACAAGAGAGTCGTCCACTTTATTGCGTGTGCATGCCTTCCGTTTTCGATCGTAGATCAACCTTGTTTTAAGCCACTTCTAGCTTTATCTGATCGAGAGAGTCTGAAGGGTATGCATTTTGACACATGTTTTAAAATGCCATGTGTTCCTTCGTGATGAAGGTGGTAACATGCGCAAAGTATGCAATGTATCGATCATGATAAGGATCCGCTACTGTTTTGGAAGGTTGTTAATTTACTCAATTTGATCTTAATTACTAAGTTATTCAATCCTTAGGAGTATGAGATGTTGTACCCGATTTCGGCCGGTCTTGCTCATCGATTTCTATCTGCTCCAGCAACAAGCCAACCAAGTGAGCAAGTTTTTTTCGCTGCCCGTGACGTGTATGACTACAGAAGGAGCAATTTACTTTTTGAAAAGGCTGAGATGCTCATATTTCTCAATAAAGCTCTGCCGCAGATAAACTACTGCTATTGAAAGTATTGTCGTTATTGTATTTTGGTTTTTATTATGAGCGCGCGTCGTCAATAAAAACGAGGAATGTAGTGAAGTTGTAATTGACTTTTTTGTTGGCTGGGATTGAGGTAAAACCGGGAGCGGGATTTTCGAAATTGACCCGGCGGGATACCGGGACGGGATTTTGGGTCAAATTTTGATCCAACGGAACGGGTTTCGAAAGCTCTTGAATTTTCCTACAAAATGGCATGTAAAAAGGCATCAAAATCAGGTAAAAAGAAGGTATTTTTACTTCTTCTGTTTTTAACCATCTTTTGTTCAGCTCTATATTATTCTGAAAAAATGGTCAGCATGCCATTTCGTAGGAAAATTCAAGAGCTTTTGAATAATGCTTTAGTCTATAACTTCTTATTAAAAAATTTTTGAGAAAAACTCTTATTTCTGCGCTCAAACAACGCTTTTCTTAGATTTTCCTTGATTTTGACTTGAAATCGACACTTTAATAAAATGGAAAAATTTTTCATAAAATATAAACACTCGTCGTAGAATGTTATATACCATTTGAAAGAGCGATAAAAATTCTACAACTTTGCTTTTCACATAATTGATTCCGTGCCAAAAAAATGAGCGAATCGAATTTAAAAAAAAATTTGAGTAAATTTTGCTTGAGGAATTTTTTCGCTCGCTACTGTACCTGCAATTTCGGAAAAAAAACTTTTGATCAAGGTTAATTGACCGGAACGAAATTTAAAAAAACCTTCGCGAGTTGATATTTTATTGCAACCGGACATTTTCGATAACTTTCGAATTCCCTTGATTTGAAATAACTCACTTTTTCGATGGTTTTAGACTAGAACAATCGAAAATCGACCAAGCAGACAAGCTTCATATTAAATCAGGAGTCCACCGCATATAAATGTACCCATTTGAGCCAAAAAAATTTTTTGAGACATCTCATACCTTGAATGTGAAACATTATCAGAAATAAAAATCACGAAATGAAAATTGTTTTTAATCGTTGTTATAGCATAAATTTAGCTTTTGACATACCGTGTGTCCTCTATTAATTAAAAAATATTAATTACTCATGGGTAATTATTTTTCAACCATTCAAAAATCTCGAAATTGTAAATCAAAATGGCCTTAACTTTGCAAATTTTAGTCAAACATGAGGGGATGTTTAACTATTATTTAATTATTAGAGGGTGGGTAATTAATAGAGGATATACGGCATTCAATGACTTTTCAATTTATGGTCATATCGGAGTAAGAATTAACAAGAATTAAAATAAAATTATGGTTAATAATTGGGATCCCTGATAAAATATCGCTCGCTTGAGTATCTCAAGATTTGTTTGCAAAATAGGTACTTTTGAAAAAAGGGCGCTAGTATAGAATACCCCCCACCAAATCAGACCTTCTAAAAATCGTTGTAACTACCTTTTGGAACAACAAGTTTAGGCTAAGCCCTTAGGCTTAGGGGTAGGCAAGCGTATGGAAGTTGTGACTAATAAGTGTTTTACGCACTTTTTCTGGGGTCTGGAACATATATTTGGGTGCTCTTTACTTAAGTTTTAGAAGGCATAAGTTTTTAGGGGGGTTATTCTATACTAGGGTCAAAAAAGTAACAAAAAATATGAAACTTTGACTCAAAAATAGATAAACTTAAAAAGTTAGTTTATAAAACGCTGCGTCATCCGGGAATCGAACCCGGCGCTATTGCTTGGAAGGCAACAATGTTACCACTACACCAATGACGCCACATAGGAAAAGCTTGTTAAAAAAGGGTATTGAGTGTCTCAAGATTTGTTTGCAAAAGAGGTACCGTGGCGCTATCGATTAGTGGCACTATCGATTAGTGGCAATCGATTAGATGCCGAAATCCAGTAATTAGATGCCGAAATTCAGTATTCTCTTCATTTCTTCATTTCCTCATTCCTCACTTCTTCATTTCCTTGTGACAAAACTGATTTAGCATCCGCAAACAGAATCCTCATTGTGAATACGGCCTTACTTGTTCGAGTTACTGCTAGAAGCGGAAAGGGGACACATCAGGGCTGGCAGAAACTCTCCTCCCCTTTATTTTCTTAAACCTTTACAGAAATGGTCAAATGAAATGGCGGTAGAATTTTGTCGCGGGCGAATTTTGTTGCGGGCGAATTTTGTCGTGCTCCCTTTTTCTATTAAATTCCAAGAGTTGTTTGGTTTCCCGCAAAAGTTATTTGAATTGTTCAGAAGTCACCTACTGCCCACTTTGACTACTTTGAAAGGCCGTGCAACTCCAAATCTGACTATTGTAAACAAGCCATTACGTCAAAACCTTGTTTCGCTTTGAACAGGGTACGATCTCAAAGTTTTTAAAATAAGAACATTTGCTCGAAATAAGGACATTTTAGAGCATTCTAGCAAAAATATGCTATTTTATCCAGTGCCTACCCCTATGTTGGAGCTAAAAAATAAGATTTTGACGAAAATTTCTGAAAAATAATAATATTTGGAGTCCCAAAATGAGGACCAATTTTATAAATGAGTACAGATCGTAACCCTGCAACAAGAACTGTATAAAATGCTTCCTTTACCTTCAAAAATGTTCAAAATATCCTCTAAAGCAAATGTCCTTTTTGAAAAATCTAAGAGCCCCGATGTTAAACCTTAAATTTAATTTATTCAACTCTTCGGTACACCTGTCTTGTGGCCAGACGCTATGTGTGTAAATCATTTCCTGCTTAAACACAATATTTTTAGCTTAATTGTTGTCCCCTTCCGGTGCCTACAATAAAATTCCAGGTAGTAAGTCAATCATCTCTTTGTCCATTACGTAATTTACATTTTTAGTCGGCCATATTCAGTCTCCAATCCCTTGATTACAGGCGAGAATTCGTTGATAACACCGCGTTGGTCTAATTCATCTTACTTTAGTTGTTCTGCTCTTAACAAGCAAGGGTAAGAAACTTCTTTTGTTCAGATTGTTCCTCTATAGAGACAAAAGCCGGGATTTCAGAATTTCACTTTTACGCATTTTCCGAGGGTTCTGCAGTGCTGAAGACCAGCACCACGCAATTCCGCTCTTGCATGTTGTTGCGTGCATATTACCAACCAATAAATTTAACCTACTTTTCATGAAAATTTGAGTTGAAATTTTGTAATGAGATTCAGAGTCGTAGGTCAAACTTTTTTGGATGAAAGCCAACAGGTGAAAGAGCTGATCAATAAAAGATCGAAAAGAAGTATGTAGCGTCTAATTTTTTTTTATTTCTCTAATTTCTCCTAGAAAGTAAGCCAAATTGTGCAAGAAAGTGAAATTCTGGAATCTCGGTGTCTGTGTACGTGTTTGTTACTCAGAAGACACAACGTCATACCTTATGATCTCGCGTTTTTAATCGAAAAATGCTAAATCTGATATAAATGACCTATACCTTAAATCCAAAACTAGATGTAGGTTATAGTATCGAAATATTTTAAATGGATGAGTACGTTCCTCGTCTTTGTGCTGGTGGGTCTAAGAATACTAAAGTATCAAAAATGAAGTCAAAGAGAAAGGATGATAAGGAGCAGACTATCATAGACTACCAAGACAGTGAAAAGTGAGACTTTTAAGCTTGACATGTTTTGGCCTTTTTATTTTATTTGATTTCAGGCAGCCAATTCTTTGTGAAGAAAAAAGAAGAACTCTACCATGTCATGCTTTATGCTCGCAGGAATCCAAAGCCGGGAAACGTGTCCTTAAGTCATCAAGAAATAGTGTTGTTAGCAAAGAGACTGAAGCCAGAGATGTTTGGAATGCGCACCGATGCAGCTTTAATAGCAGTGATGTGTGATAAAGATAAACTCGTGGACAGGTACTTTAACATTTGTACCTACGAAAAGCAAGAGCCAAGCAACAACGTCCTACATTGGTTAGGTTTCTTTCTGAAACTTTTCGGGTGGAAGGTAGGATTTCAAATTTTCTTTATACACACAGGTTTCTTCTGAAAGTTTTTCATTTTAGGCTGCTTAGATTACACGTTACATACTTCAATGTAGGTGTTGTTTGCAATTGCTTGTGTGTAAATAGAGACCATTCAGTAAAATTTTTGTGTCTTTTTTGAGACTGTCCTTATTCAGTCGCCTTTCTGCTCGAGCGGTTCTGATTTCTGTGGTGAAAGGTTTGTTAACTGCCCGTTGAGTGTCTTTTTCGTTTTTCACACCACATAATTTTCCACATTATACGGGGTGCGTCAAGATTTTCCCAAGTTTTGAAATTGTCTTTTTTCTGTCTTCCCAAAACCCTTCCCGAAATTGTCTCAGAGTAGCAGCCATCACCAACATCAACGACCAATTGAACCAATGACGACGCGAACACATTTGAAATTTGAGAGCCAACGAAAGATGCGACTGATTTTCACTGCAACTAACGCAAGAATGAATTACGTCAGAATAAACTTTGTATATTTATACTCGACGATGGGAATTTATTTTCGGTTTTGCTTTGGAAAATATCAATTCTATACGAGACAAAAAAGAGCGTACAGGAGATTGGAATTTTGCAGTAAAGTCTGGTAATTTATACCAAATCGACTACGGTCCGATCCTCTATCACAGGCTCAAGTTTTTCGGAAAAGCTCGTAAAAAACAGCCTCATATTCGAAAATCATCCAAAATCCACACCCTACAAAAAATTATCGCCAAACATATTCAGACAGTCCTTTCTACAAATAGAAAGGAATAGAATTAAGAGAGCGACCGACTATCTCTTAGCTGCAGCAAAGGAAAAGTGCGAAAAAGTGGTTTGTTTTAATCTTAACAAAAAAATTTAAAGTAAAAAAAATTTTATTTTTTAGACCATCCTGTTGGATATCCGACTAATGCCGGGTAGGCAACTCATAGCGACCGTCGTAATATAAGATAAGCGCGCACATAATACACGACAAATTACTTTTCATAAATATTTTAAGTGATTTTTTCGGCAAACTTACAGAACACCCTACCCACTGAATGGAAGAATATCCCCTCCAGTCAATTATAGGGGGGAGGGTTTGCAAGCATGGAACACAAAAACGGCAAAACGACAAGAAAACGGCGAAATTCCCTTGGCGTTTCGTTTTTTCAAGAACTGCAAAAAAACGGTGAAATTTCTCGAGAAAAAAATTCCCCTTTTTTGCTGTTTTCCAAGTTTCGGCGTCAACCGCCTATTTTTTGCTCTTGTTTTATGCCAACTCTGATCCATATTTCATGGAGCATTAACCTTTCAGACCCCCCACACTAAAACTCTAACACAATCAATCGCATTCAAGTTGTTAAATTGAATAAGTGTGCTAATGAAAATCATGGAAAATTAGACTGGGCCATGGGATTTTTACTGCCTTCATGTTACCCACTTTTTTCAAAAATTTTTGAAGGGGGTAAATAGACAGTCCTTTCTACAAATAGAAAGGAATAGAATTAAGAGAGCGACCGACTATCTCTTAGCTGCAGCAAAGGAAAAGTGCGAAAAAGTGGTTTGTTTTTATCTTAACAAAAAAAAAAATTTAAAGTAAAAAATATTTTATTTTTTAGGCCATCCTGTTGGATATCCGACTAATCCCGGGTAGGCAACTCATAGCGACCGTCTTACATTGAAATTTATATCAGGGAATGAAACAAGCGAGGAAGATACTTACAAATTCGATTACAATGTCTGGAAAAATCGTCTCGATATTCTCCACCGAAAAGTCCACCACCTTTACACCTTGCACGGTATTGTTATTCGGATTGGAGACCACATTACATCTGCTTTGAACTTTATCACCATCGTTAAGGGCCACATCATCATTATCAAGAGCATCGATAGAGACGTAACCGATACCCCCGTCATTAGCGAATGTCTTCGAGCCGGTAGTGAGTTTTCCTTAAAAGAACTGCGTTAAAGTTTGTACATGTTAAGCTACATACTAACCAAAAAACAAAAGATAAGCGGTAAAACACCCCAAAAATTAGGGTAAAAAGGGTCGTATCTAGCTCGAGCTCGAATTCTAGGGTTTCTTTAAAAAAGTGCTCGAAGTGGCAGAGAAGACCCGATTCATGGCAGTCTGAATATGTTTGGCGATAATTTTTTGTAGGGTGTGGATTTTGGATGATTTTCGAATATGAGGCTGTTTTTTACGAGCTTTTCCGAAAAACTTGAGCCTGTGATAGAGGATCGGACCGTAGTCGATTTGGTATAAATTACCAGACTTTACTGCAAAATTCCAATCTCCTGTACGCTCTTTTTGTCTCGTATAGAATTGATATTTTCCAAAGCAAAACCGAAAATAAATTCCCATCGTCGAGTATAAATATACAAAGTTTATTCTGACGTAATTCATTCTTGCGTTAGTTGCAGTGAAAATCAGTCGCATCTTTCGTTGGCTCTCAAATTTCAAATGTGTTCGCGTCGTCATTGGTTCAATTGGTCGTTGATGTTGGTGATGGCTGCTACTCTGTTTGCCTCTCTTCATCCTGATCGCATTTTCTTGTCTGCAGAAGGTGTACCTACGTGAGTATTTTACTGACTTGGATATGATTTCAAGCAACATAATTACGTTTGCAGGCGATTGTCGATGAGCAATCCGAAGGCTAGTCTTGTAATTCCGAAAGAAGATGTGGATGTTGGCAAGATCTCTTATCGCGCAATAGTTCCTCGTGGTAATGGCTGTCTTACGAGGGGGCAGAGTAAGAAAGAAAACCAGTAATCATTTATTATTGTTTGTTGCTATAATTTGTTTAATTATTTCTTCAATTCAGGATAACTCTTGTCGGTGGAAGTGGTGGCTGCAGGATGAATATGATGTGGAATTACGAGGAAATTTCA
Organism: Ditylenchus weischeri; assembly: GCA_029231635.1. Taxonomy (NCBI): domain Eukaryota; kingdom Metazoa; phylum Nematoda; class Chromadorea; order Rhabditida; family Anguinidae; genus Ditylenchus; species Ditylenchus weischeri. The sequence continues at coordinate 16,239 of JAMRYI010001138.1, read as the reverse complement.
TTTGGTTAGCATTTTTTCATTTTAACGATCCTCATTTTAAATTAGTCTTTTTTTAGGGAAGAACACTGCAAATCCTGGGGTGAACGCCAATTATGGAAGTTCCGATTTCGTCTCTGTCGATGTTTTCAGTAATGGTACCGCATTCCTCAACAGTCCAAGTTCTGCCAGTATCAAAGAATGCAATGTGGTTTCCAATCCAAATAACAATACAGTGCAAGGTGGAAAGGTGGTGGACTTTTCAGTGGAGAATATCTTGACGACTTGTCCAGACATTGCTATCGAATTTGTAAGTATCTTCCTCGCTTGATTCATTCTTTAATATAAATTTCAATATAGGACAGTCGCTATGAACTGTACAGACCGCCTGGCTCGCCGAGTTCTGTGATTGCTGATGGTAAGAATGATAATACTGTGCTCATCGTTTGCCTTTCCCTTGGTGCTGCTCTGTAAGCTATTTAACCAGTCATCATGTCTTAATTTGACGCGTTTAAACCTAGGATCTTGCTTGCTGCCATTGGCATTGGATTATGGTGTTGGTGGAAGCACAGGACAAATAATTCAAAGCCTGCTGCTCCAACAGATGTCAAGGTGGTGCCTGCTAAACAGCCAAAGCCGAAAGAAGTCAACAATTCTCCAGACGTGTAAGTTATGCATGTGGTTCAAAATAGTTTTCGATGAAATTCTTTTATTCAGGCCAAAGGTGACTGCTATCTCGAACACTCATGTGAAGACGACTCAGCCAAAGCCTACCCCGGAAGTGAAGCCTAGGTTAGTAATGTTTCTTTGGCAAATAAATACTCTCATCTGTTTAAATTCTAGCAAAGCGATTCCGAAAAATGTGCCGAAGCTTGAGCTTTGTCCAACCGAGGAAACAGATAAGCCACTGCAAAAAGTCGTCATCAGCAGCAAGAAGAAGGAAAAGCCGTCTACGAAAAAAGCTGCAAAAAAAAGAAGGATCGAAATCAGAAGAACGAGCCATATCCTCCGGTGCACAAAAAGTACAAGAAGGGGAAATCCGCTGTCTTTGCTGACCTTTCCAAGATCGACGACTACAAAACGCCAGCCAGCACCTGCAAGACTGAAGAGCCGAACACGAGGGAACGCAGTGCCCAGCGAAACAAATGTGTCGAAGAGCTGTCGGTCGAAGAGCAGAAGCCAGCGCCTTTACCTGTCAAGCGAGTGCCTCGTCTTCAGAGAGATTACGACGACTACGTGTGCAGTCTGGAAGCGGAGAAGAAGCAGCCGCCTCTATCAGCCAAGCACCAGCCTCGACTGCAGAAGGGAATGGATCCATACGTCAGTAGCTTGGAGAATCAAATGAGTCGGCACAGAAAATTCTCTTCCTGCAAGTATCCATAGTAATATTCTTGTAAATGGTGTGATTACTGTGTAGCCACCATTGTTTATGTAAAAAGCGTATGTGCTTTGTGAGTGTTTATGTTAATAAAAGCGTAGGTTAATATTGGATCTTTCTAGTTTTTCATGCCATCTATTGTTTGTTTTAACTTTCGAACCTCGCGAACCTTAATATTTACTTCCACTACCTAGACACCTCCGACTGAGTACAGATACAGGGTCAGTTGTAATACTACCTGTAGTAGTATCGGTAGTACCACTACCGATTTCTGGTCAGTGCATTGGTAGTAACATCTGAGTACCACTTTCTCGGCACCACTACCTCCAGGCTGTCACCTGCAGACCCTACGGGATAGGGAAATCACTTCCTGGAAGTCAAGAGACAGGTAGGTCGGGTAGTCAAAATTTCAAATGACCAGGATTGTTAAGAAAACCAATGCGAAATTTTATGTTCCAAAACCTGTTTTTTGACTAACTCGGGCATGCTGAAGATTGTGTTATAATAGCAAAATAAAGTTTTGTTTGGTGTTCTTTGAGTGTTGGGAAATAATTGATTTTAACAAAACTCGAATGTACCAAAACTCAAAAAAAAACCTACAACACGGCATTTTATCACCATCATAAAACCATCTTTAGCATGCTCGTGTTAGTTCAGAAAACAGGTTTTAGAACCCGAATAAGTAAAAAACAATTTGCTCCAAGTGGAAGACTGCTTGGCTTGGTTGGTTCAGACTAAAAAGTTAAATTCTCGCAAAATTTTGAGTTGGCTTTTTTTGCGGATCAAATAACCGGGAATTAAATGACTGCGGACCAAATGACCCAATGCCTTGTTTTAGCATTATCAAATCATGTGTAATCAAGGCAAATCACCATTCTGGATAGTAATACCTGCGTAGTTGATAGAGAACTCTACTTCGGAGATTTTAGATTGTTCCATCATGAAGATCTTTGTGAAAAGGCTAAGACTCAAAAATAACTTAAATTTAAGAATACTGATTGTATTTATATTAGCACTTAAGCTGTTTTATAGTATTAGAGTTGTTTTGTTTGTGTGTGACGCTGCGAGTTAGAGGGGTTATAGTGTGAGTTGCGGTTTTTTTTAATCGTTTTATCTCGCCGAGTTAGGTGGGAGAAGACTCTGTCCCGATATTTTTGAAAAAAATTATTTTTGACCAAAATTTGCCTTGGGGGACCCTTTTGTTTGAAATTTTTGAAATTTTCCTTTCGAGACAAGAAATTTTCAAAAATATTTTGTAATTTTTTGACGTCAAATTTCGGGGGTTGTATTGTAATTTCTTCAAAATTTGAAAACTTTTTCGTAATTTGTTGGACAGCCAATGGCTGAATTATTCCAAAGGTTCTTGAAGTTTGTTAAGGGTGAAGATGTCGCCGAAGAAAAAGCAAATCCTTTGTTAAGTAAGCCCATCCGTTCGGTGCAAAAAGAGGACGACGATGTTTTTAACCTAGCTGATGCCTTCGATGTTTCTGAACATCGGAAAAAAACTCAAGGTATTCTTAACAAGGTTTCCGTGGTTCCTTGACCTCATGTTTTTGTCTTAGTTTCCAAGGCTGTTGAAAAAACGCTTTTTGTCAAGGTCTTCAACAAGGAAGGAAATCTAGGTAATTTTTTTCTGCGAAGAAAGCTGATAATACTGCCTAATTTAGTTGGTTTTTACCCGGAAGAGTCAGTGCCATGTGCCGACAAAGAAGGTGGCGTAACTAAGTCCGAAGACTCAAAGCAGAAGTCGCCCGCTTGGAGCAATGTGGCCAGGAAGAGAAACTTCCCTCTTGGCAAGATCGAAAACGAAAAGATATGTAAGAAATTGCAAGACATTCAGCAGGTTGTGATTTTTGTACTTCGCCGTTCTGTGTGTTAATAATTTCCTGATTTTGATAGATGGCAGAAGATGGCCGAAAAGAACTTGATTCAGCGTTCAGAAGCATCCGTCGAAGCTGTGTGGTACACAAGCAGTCAGAAGATTTAGCGAAGAAACTCAAGAAAGATCTCTATCGCTAAATACAATCCACATGCTTTGGCTGTTCAGTTGTTAACCAATAAAAATTTTATCCCTTTTTTCTACTCTCGAAATAAGGTCATTTCTTGGTAGCTTCCTAAAATGCCATTGCATAAAAGATGTTGTTATGCCAAGAAATTTCCATTTTTAAAGCAAATAGTTGGTATAAATAATACTATAAATTTATTGGATCGTGTTTCCAAAGCGATATTAATATCATGGATTCCAAAAGTTTTTTCTGTAAATTGCTGAATTGTTTCTCTCACAATTATTTCTTTTAAGATGCCTTCCAAGCAAAGAAAGAAGCTAGAAAAAGAAAATGTAAGAAAAAGAAAAACTCGCGAGCTTGCAACCGCGCAGGCCACCACTGCAGCACACAGTCCGTCAGGGGCTGCAGTTGGATTCGTGCTACCAGGCGGACAGCGGTTGGGTGTCCCGCTTATGACACCTAACTCTTTGGGTTTATCCACTGGGCCTTCTGTGCCATTCGCCGCCAGAGCGCAATCTGGATCTTTGGCTTCGTCCACTGGGCCTTCTGTGCCGTTCGCCACCAGGGTGCATACTGAAACTCCAAATAGAGGAAGAAAAATAGGTCAATCCTTCAAAAAGAGAGGGACACCACAGTGCCTTAAAAGGAAACGTTGTAATGATGTTGAATCGGATGAAATATCTGAAACCTCTTCAAGTAATATTATCGAGCTCACACCTTCTCAGGTGCTAATGCCTCCTCCGCCTCTTCCGCAATGTGCTGATTTGGTCGAAAGCGCTATAGAACGTGCAAATTCACAGGCAGCGCCTTCAAGAGGAACAAGATCATCGTTTTGCACGTCAACTATATCCAGCTGATGCTCCGATAGAGACTGCCCGACTAGTGGAGACTGCCCGACTCTTGGAGACTGCCCGACTATTGGAGACTGCCCGACTAGTGGAGACTGCCCGACTCTTGGAGACTGCCCGACTATTGGAGACTGCCCGACTATTGAGACTGCCCGACTATTGAGACTACCCGACTATTGGAGACTACCCGACTATTGGAGACTACCCGACTATTGGAGACTACCCGACTATTGGAGACTGCCCGACTATTGAGACTGCCCGACTATTGGAGACTGCCCGACTATTGGAGACTGCCCGACTATTGAAGACTGGCCGTTTATTTTTTCGATTAAAATTTATTCGAAGACAGACAACAAAAAGAGGTGAACATTCAATAACACAAACATACGAATTCTAACCATCAAATTCAAAATGAAGACTGTCATCGGTAAGGTAGCCATTTTCTTCGTCTTGATCAGCATCAAACAGCAAAATATTTGTATTTTTCCAAAAATTTCACCTTAAAGAGTTAAGGTGTAGGTAAAATCGTCTTTTAGGGTGCCCGTTTATTTGAGACTGCCTGACTATTGGAGACTGATTGCTTTTTAGAGGAAATACGGTATCCTGTAATAATCCGGAATTTCTTAAATTCATTCTCCGCCTTTTATACCAGGTTTTTGTTTTCGAACTTATCGTATGTTATATAGTAGGGTTGGAGATTTTTTTTGAAAGAATCTATATGAGCTTTTAGTACCATTAGATGGGCAAGGAATTTTCAGTACACCATTTGGGACATCAACGAAGACGAAAGAAAATGGGAATACAACTAAAAGTTGAAAAAAACAGCAAATTTATTTAAATATTACAGTCAAACCTCGATATAACGTACCCTCTGGGGGCCGGGTAAAGGGTACGTTATAGGGTTAATTTGACGGAGTTTATTATTGAAGGGACCGACCCAAGGGGTACGTTATAACGAGGGGTACGTTATAACGAGGTTTGACTGTAACTCTCAAGCATATTATATACCAAAATGTAGCTCAGATACTTAGCTTCATTTTGGTATAACACATGCCTAGGTGTTCGTATCCAAAATTGAGTCAAAAACGCAAAAATAAATAAAGGTAATTCCGGATTTTGGGGGAGGGCTTTTATTAGAAAAAATACGGTATCAAAATTTAGGTGGGAATCTGCGCTACATTTTGGTATATAACATATGCTGCGTTCAAAAACAAAAACCTGGTATAAAAGGCGGAGAATTAATTTCAGAAATTCCGGATTTGGAGGAGGGCGCTTATTAGAGGAAATACGGTAAAGACTTTTAAAGAGTCTCATCCCTATATTTAAAAGAGAGTTTTGTGATAAATTTGGGCTTAATTCAACCTAAGCCCCCTCCAGTCTAACCAGCTTGGAAAACCAAGTCAATTTTTTTAATTTTTACTGCACTATTTTTTTACAAGGGACCACAGGCGCCTATCGGCGCCTCTATAGTATTTCGAAATTTCGATAGTGCATTCATCGTGAAAAACTACGCGTCTATCTACGTCTACGTTCTTTTCGAGACATCGCAAAAATGGCCATCGTTGGAAGCAGAAAACCATCCTCCAGGCCTACCCCAAAATCCTCCAACTCCAATTTTGAGGGACCACAAAAGTTTTTCTTTTTCGAAGACATTTTCCTGGGTCTCGGCATAAAAAGACGCTGAATTGTCTGAAGTTTGGGGTTCCGTCGAGACATTGCCGAAAATAATCGGAAAAATAAGCAAAAATGGCCTGAATGTGGTCAAAATGTCCATTTAAAAGTAGGACGGACACATGCCAAATACTATATAGAGATTTTATTTATCTGCACTTTTTTGATCATTTTTATGCAATAAAAATTAGTATAAAATTTTTCAAAAAAGATGATCCCAAGATGATTTTTACTGGAAGGGGGGGGTGGTGGTTGTTTTGGTAGTGTTGTCTCAAGTTCAAATGGTCCTAAATTTGAGACTCTAATAACAGATGTTCGGTTCTTTTTGTGCCATTTTCGAATTATTTTCTTTTGAATAATCTTTTTTCGGCTGTTTAATGCATTTTTTAATAAAGGCGAAGCCTTAGGCGGAGGAAGGCCAGCACACGTGAGGACGGGCTGAACTGTATTCGGCGAAAATCGACCAGCCAAACAGACAAGCTTCATATTAAATCAGGAGTCCACCGCATATAAATGTACCCATTTTAGCCAAAAATTTTTTTTGAGACGTCTTATACCTTGAATGTGAAACATTATCAGAAATATAAATCACGAAACAAAAATTGTTTTTAATCGTTGTTATAGCATAAATTTAGCTTTTGACATGCCGTGTGCCCTCTATTAATTAAAAAATATTAATTACTCACGGGTAATTATTTTTCAACCATTCAAAAATCTCGAAATTGTGAATCAAAAATGGCCTTAACTTTGCAAATTTTAGTCAAACATGAGGGGGATGTTTAACTATTGTTTAATTATGAGAGGGTGTGTAATTAATAGAGGATATACGGCATTCAAAAATGACTTTTCAATTTATGGTCATATCGGAGTAAGAATTAACAAGAATTAAAATAAAATTATGGTTAATAATTGGGATCCCTGATAAAATATCGCTCGCTTGAGTATCTCAAGATTTGTTTGCAAAAGAGGTACTTTTGAAAAAAGGGCGCTAGTATAGAATACCCCCCAAAATCAGACCTTCTAAAAATCGTTGTAACTACCTTTTGGAACAACAAGTTTAGGCTTAGCCCTTAGGCTTAGGGGTAGGCAAGCGTATGGAAGTTGTGACTAATAAGTGTTTTACGCACTTTTCTGGGGTCTGGAACATATTTGGGTGCTCTTTACTTAAGTTTTAGAAGGCATAAGTTTTTAGGGGGTTATTCTATACTAGGGTCAAAAAGTAACAAAAATATGAAACTTTGACTCAAAAAATAGATAAACTTAAAAAGTTAGTTTATAAAACGCTGCGTCATCCGGGAATCGAACCCGGCGCTATTGCTTGGAAGGCAACAATGTTACCACTACACCAATGACGCCACATAGGGAAAGCTCGTTAAAAAAGGGTATTTCATACCAGAAGATATAAGCGCGCACATAATACACGACAAATTACTTTTCATAAATATTTTAAGTGATTTTTTCGGCAAACTTACAGAACACCCTACCCACTGAATGGAAGAATATCCCCTCCAGTCAATTATAGGGGGGAGGGTTTGCAAGCATGGAACACAAAAACGGCAAAACGACAAGAAAACGGCGAAATTCCCTTGGCGTTTCGTTTTTTCAAGAACTGCAAAAAAACGGTGAAATTTCTCGAGAAAAAATTCCCCTTTTTTGCTGTTTTCCAAGTTTCGGCGTCAACCGCCTATTTTTTGCTCTTGTTTTATGCCAACTCTGATCCATATTTCATGGAGCATTAACCTTTCAGACCCCACACTAAAACTCTAACACAATCAATCGCATTCAAGTTGTTAAATTGAATAAGTGTGCTAATGAAAATCATGGAAAATTAGACTGGGCCATGGGATTTTTACTGCCTTCATGTTACCCACTTTTTTCAAAAATTTTTGAAGGTGGGAAATAGACAGTCCTTTCTACAAATAGAAAGGAATAGAATTAAGAGAGCGACCGACTATCTCTTAGCTGCAGCAAAGGAAAAGTGCGAAAAAGTGGTTTGTTTTTATCTTAACAAAAAAAAAAAATTTAAAGTAAAAAATATTTTATTTTTTAGGCCATCCTGTTGGATATCCGACTAATCCCGGGTAGGCAACTCATAGCGACCGTCTTACATTGAAATTTATATCAGGGAATGAAACAAGCGAGGAAGATACTTACAAATTCGATTACAATGTCTGGAAAAATCGTCTCGATATTCTCCACCGAAAAGTCCACCACCTTTACACCTTGCACGGTATTGTTATTCGGATTGGAGACCACATTACATCTGCTTTGAACTTTATCATCATCGTTAAGGGCCACATCATCATTATCAAGAGCATCGATAGAGACGTAACCGATACCCCCGTCATTAGTGAATGTCTTCGAGCCGGTAGTGAGTTTTCCTTAAAAGAACTGCGTTAAAGTTTGTACATGTTAAGCTACATACTAACCAAAAAACAAAAGATAAGCGGTAAAAAACCCACAAAAATTAGGGTAAAAAGTAAAAAAAGGTCGTATCTAGCTCGAGCTCGAATTCTAGGGTTTCTTTAAAAAAGTGCTCGAAGTGGCAGAGAAGACCCGATTCATGGGAGTCTGAATATGTTTGACGATAATTTTTTTGTAGGGTGTGGATTTTGAATGATTTTCGAATATGAGGCTGTATATTTAATATTCACTTATTCACTTTTTTCAAAAATTTTTGAACCTTACTTATCAGAGTGACCATCTAATCAACAGCTGCAAGCTTCAGGCATATGTTTATATGTAAAACAAACGGAACGGAAGAAAAAAATCTTCACCGAAAATAGATATCTCATAAGGTGCTCTCTACAAATTGGGCTTTTATGATCCCTGTGGCCTTTTTGGTTACATCTAAAATAAACTTTTGACATAAAAGTATCAGTCGCTGTTTGATGCTCCTCCTATTCTGCAATTCTAAAGTGCAACACGAAGATAAAAACACTTAATTTTTTCGGCCACAAACATCAAATCGCGCTGGTGAAATAATTATTGCGGACCTCTAACTTTTATAATCTTATATAGTATTTGGCATGTGTGGGTGGGTGGGTAACGTTTTTTACTTCGAAGGCCAGAACGGTAGATAGCGAAATCACTTTTGTCGCTAATACCATCGTGTTCCCCAGAATGTCAGCTTTCGTTTTAAAAAAAGAACAGGCGAAAAAATGAGTTCTAATAGGGGATATACCTATTTTTATGAATTAAGTCATTGCCCCTCATTGAAATTTCGAAATACTATAGAGGTGCCGATAGGCGCCTGTGGTCCCTTGTGAATGATAATATTCAGTGGCGGATTAAGATAACTACTAAAACAGTGATTAAGATTAATTACGGACAATTCTGCTATTTTCAACCTAAGAAAAATTGAAAGCAACCCTTAATATCGCAAGCCACCACTACAACCCCGTTTCATATTTATAACGCCACCCATAATTTTGGGTGGCATAGAGTAATGGCCGAGCTGAAAGGTTCGTAGATACTTTCAAGCGAACTATTTCCAAAATTCGTACTTCATCTTCTGTGAGTTCTGCGGTTGTGGATTAATTACGAACTTAACGATCAACGCCTAATGGAACAATAAAGGGCATAAAGGGCAACAAAAAAGGGCTGTTTATTTCGCAGTCAATGACTGCGAAGTCAACTTTAAAATTTTCAAAACAACCCCTGGTTTTGAGGTTTGGGTGGCGAAAATCGCTATTTTTGTCTAATCGAACTGAATTCCTTGCCAAATTTTACACATGATAAAACGGTTTGCTTTTGAATTTTAGAAAATTTGATTTTTATGCCAGCCAGATGGATATCCACCTGACCTGAGAGCTATTAGGTTGATCCAAAAGTTCTTGGGCACCTTGAAAAAATTTATTTTCGATTTTTTATTCGCTTCTTTTTCGTCGTTTCATCTCATCTGTCTTTTTAGATGACAGCAAAGAATACAACAGAGAAGCAATTTTAACAGATCTGCAAGTTTATTTTGATTCGAAACCGATTAGATTCTTTGTTAAAGGTATTGGGAGATTGCCTGAAAGATGGCAAAATGTTGTTGATGTTGAGGAGATTATTTTGTTGAATAAAGATTTTGGAGAGCTGTTTTGTTGATGTGACTTCGAGTGATATCCTCTGAATTAGATCTGCAAACATTGGAATGATAAACATCATGCTAAATATTAACACGTTAATAAAAAATCGAAAATAAATTTTTTCAAGGTGCCCAAGAACTTTTGGATCAACCTAATACCTGCCTGAGGTATTTGGTCCTGGTAGGTGAAATCGTAATTTTGATCTTAACAAACCGAATTTTTCATAGATTTTCGGTTAGGAAATTGGTTTCTTTTTTATCTACACTAACTTTTGATTTTTTCAACTATACAGGTGGTGTCCACCTACCCGTGAAGTACCAACTCCGGGTTTTGAGATTTGGTAGGGAAAATCGCAATTTCATCCCTAACAAATACGATTCCCTATACGATTTTAGGTTAGGAAAAATGGTTTTTTCTTAATGTTGGATAACTTTTTATTTTTAGAGAAGAGATTAGAGATTTTCAGAAAAGAACTAATTCATGAGAGTCTGCCTGACGATAATTTTTTGTAGGGTGTGGATTTTGAATGATTTTGTATATGAGGCTGTTCTTTACGTGCTTTTCCGAAAAACTTCAGCCTATAAAAAGGGGGCAAATTTTCCAAAAGGTGGCATTTGCCCCCTAAAATAGCATTTAGGCCACCCTGGGTGTGGATTTTGGATGATTTTCGAATATGAGGCTGTTTTTTTTACGAGCTTTTCCGAAGAACTTGAGCCTATAATACAGAATCGGACCATAGTCGATTGCTATAAATTACCAGACTTTACTGCAAAAATTCCTATCTCCTGTACGCTCTTTTTGTCTCGTATAGAATTGATATTTTCCAAAGCAAAACCGAAAATAAATTCCCATCGTTGAGTAGATATACAAAGTTTATTCTGACGTAATTCGTTCTTGCGTTAGTTGCAGTGAAAATCAGTCGCATCTTTCGTTGGCTCTCAAATTTCAAATGTGTTCGCGTCGTCATTGGTTCAATTGGTCGTTGATGTTGGTGATGGCTGCTACTCTGTTTGCCTCTCTTCCTCCTGATTGCATTTTCTTGTCTGCAGAAGGTGTACCTACGTGAGTATTTTACTGACTTGGATATGATTTCAAGCGACATAATTACGTTTGCAGGCGATTGTCGATGAGCAATCCGAAGGCTAGTCTCGTAATTCCGAAAGAAGATGTGGATGCTGGCAAGATCTCTTATCGCGCAATAGTTCCTCGTGGTAATGGCTGTCTTACGAGGGGGCAGAGTAAGAAAGAAAACCAGTAATCATTTATTGTTTGTTGCTATAATTTGTTTAATTATTTCTTCAATTCAGGATAACTCTTATCGGTGGAAGTGGTGGCTGCAGGATGAATATGATGTGGAATTACGAGGAAATTTCACTTGGTTAGCATTTTTCACGATCCTCATTTTAAATTAGTCTTTTTTAGGGAAGAACACTGCAGATCCTGGGGTGAGCGCCAATTATGGAAGTTCCTTTTTCGTCTCTGTCGATGTTTTCAGTAATGGTACCGCATTCCTCAACAGTCCAAGTTCTGCCAGTATCAAAGAATGCAATGTGGTTTCCAATCCAAATAACAATACAGTGCAAGGTGGAAAGGTGGTGGACTTTTCAGTGGAGAATATCTTGACGACTTGTCCAGACATTGCTATCGAATTTGTTAGTATCTTCCTCGCTTGATTCATTTTTTAATATAAATTTCAATATAGGACAGTCGCTATGAACTGTACAGACCGCCTGGCTCGCCGAGTTCTGTGATTGCTGATGGTAAGAATGATAATACTGTGCTCATCGTTTGCCTTTCCCTTGGTTCTGCTTTGTAAGCTATTTAATCAGCCATCATGTCTTAATTTGACGCGTTTAAAGTTTAAACCTAGGATCTTGCTTGCTGCCATTTGCTTTGGATTGTGGTGTTGGTGGAAGCGCAGAACGTATAATTCCATGCCATCTGCTCCAACAGATGTCAAGGTGGTGCCTGCTAAACAGCCAAAGCCGAAAGAAGTCAACAATTCTCCAGACGTGTAAGTTATGCATGTGGTTCAAAATAGTTTTCGATGAAATTCTTTTTATTCAGGCCAAAGGTGACTGCTATCTCGAACACTCATGTGAAGACGACTCAGCCAAAGCCTACCCCGGAAGTGAAGCCTAGGTTAGTAATGTTTCTTTGGCAAATGTACTCTCATCTGTTTAAATTCTAGCAAAGCGATTCCGAAAAATGTGCCGATTTGTCCAACCGAGGAAACAGATAAGCCACTGCAAAAAGTCGTCATCAGCAGCAAGAAGAAGGAAAAGCCGTCTACGAAAAAGCTGCCAAGAAAAAGAAGGATCGAAATCAGAAGGACGAGCCATATCCTCCGATGCACAAAAAGTACAAGAAGGGGAAATCCGCTGTCTTTGCTGACCTTTCCAAGATCGACGACTACAAAACGCCAGCCAGCACTAAAGAGGCGAATACGATGGAACACAGTGCCCAGCGAAACAAATGTGTCAAAAGAGCTGTCAGTCGAAGAGCAGTCAGTCGAAGAGCAGAAGCCAGCGCCTTTACCTGTCAAGCGAGTGCCTCGTCTTCAGAAGGATTACGACGACTACGTGTGCAGTGTGGAAGCGGAGAAGAAGCAGCCGCCTCTATCAGCCAAGTGCCAGCCTCGACTGCAGAAGGGAATGGATCCATACGTCAGTAGCTTGGAGAATCAGTGAGTCAGCACTGAAAATTCTCTTCCTGCAAATATCCATAGTAATATTCTTGTAAATGGTGTAATTACTGTGTAGCCACCATTGTTTATGTAAAAAGCGTATATGCTTTGTGAGTGTTTCTCTTAATAAAAGCGTAGATTAATATTGGATCTTTTTAGTTTTTCATGCCATCTATTGTTTGTTTTAACTTTTCTAACCTGGCGAAACTTAATATATACTACCACTACCTAGACACCTCCAACTGAGTACAGATACAGGGTCAGTCGTAATACTACCTGAGTACCACTACCGATTTCTGGTCAGTGCATTGGTACTAACATCTGAGTACCACTTTCTCGGCACCACTACCTTCAGGCTGTCACCTGCAGACCCTACGGGATACGAAATCACTTCCTGGAAGTCAAGAGACAGGTAGGTCGAGTAGTCAAAATTTCAAATGACCAGGATTGTTAAGAAAACCACATGTCACCTTGCCTGGACAGGTATCCTGAAGGTGGAACCTTCAAAATTTTGTCGTAATTCAATTTTTTAGTCTGAACCAACCAAACTAAGTGGTCGTCCACTTGGTGCGAAATTTTATGTTCCAAAACCTGTTTTTTGACTAACTCGGGCATGCTGAAGATTGTGTTATAATAGCAAAATAAAGTTTTGTTTGGTGTTCTTTGAGTGTTGGGAAATAATTGATTTTAACAAAACTCGAATGTACCAAAACTCAAAAAACCTACAACACGGCATTTTATCACCATCATAAAACCATTTAGCATGCTCGTGTTAGTTCAGAAAACAGGTTTTAGAAACCGAAAAAGTAAAAACAATTTGCTCCAAGTGGACGACTGCTTGGTTTGGTTGGTTCAGACTAAAAAGTTAAGTTCCCGCAAAATTTTGAGTTGGCTTTTTTTGCGGATCAAATAACCGGGAATTAAATGACTGCGGACCAAATGACCCAATGCCTTGTTTTAGCATTATCAAATCATGTGTAATCAAGGCAAATCACCATTCTGGATAGTAATACCTGCGTAGTTGATAGAGAACTCTACTTCGTAGATTTTAGATTGTTCCATCATGAAGATCTTTGTGAAAAGGCTAAGACTCAAAAATAACTTAAAATAAAGAATACTGATTGTATTTATAGTAACACTTGAGCTGTTTTATTTACGTATCACTGTTTTCGACGACGCAAAGCAATTCTGGCGGGAAGTAGTTGATATGACCTTTATTACAATGTTCGATGACGCATTTCAATTGTGGTTGAGATCTACAAACTTTATTGTACTATATAGTCTATCTCGCCCTTAAAATTTGTTTGTATAGATTTACCTTTTAGAAAATCATCTACTTTTTGCAGGTTAACAGGATTGTCTAAGTATGATGGTAGTTCTGAAACTTGGCAGTCAAAGTAATCAGCTAACAAAGCAATTAAATGCATTTCAAAAAGTGATTAGTGTTCATTATACTTATATATGTTGAAGCTAGCTAAGAGTTATGTGAGCCAAAAAATTATTGCGAAATCTTGTTAATTGGGTCAAGTTATAGTTGTTATTATTCAAGTTTTTGGCGCGCAAAATTTCGAAATAGTAGAACACATCTATGTATATAAACTCTTGAAGATTTCCTGAAGATTATTGTTGTACTAGTGCTTGGCGGCCCTACGGGCCGCTCTCGTTCTTGCTGGTGCTTTCAAAATCATTTTTTTTAAAGCAGTGAAAATTTATTTAAAAATTTTATTTTTGAAAGCTTTCATTCTGTATAATTCCAAGCATGAAAAATATTATTTTTGTCATTTTTTTACTTACCAAAAAAATTTCAATAGCCTGAGAAAATCAGAAATCAATGGACATTCTAACCCAATCAAACCGGAAACACATGGTAGGTACCTCCTGTTCAGGTGGATGACTTGAGAAAATTTTTTCGTAAAAATGTGAAATAAAGCAAGTTATGATACGTAAAATCGTGTGGGTAATTGTGTCTGTTAAGACCAGTGTTGTTCCGGCGCCGAGATCAGCGCCGGCGCCAGCGCCGGCGCCGGGATAAAAATTTGGGTTTCGCTGTATATTAAAAAAATTGTATTTTTAATGACAGGTATATTGACAAGTATAATGTTTCATAATTTTTACAGAAAATTCAAAGGTACATTTAGATGTTTATAAATTTTTGATTAAAATTAAGAAACATTTAAATTTTATAAGATTCGGACCGGAATTGGATTTATGACCACTAGTATTAAATGTAAGCTGTGAGAATAATCTTTCAACTGATTCTGAAATGGCTGGGATTGGTGAAACCACAAAAGCTAGCTTTGGAAGCTTTGCAAACTCCTGAATTAATAATTAATCCAAAATAATTCAATTTTTTGCTTCTTACCTGGCTTTTTCGGCCAAAAATCTAACCCAGACTCCACTTTTTTTAATACAACATCAAAATAAGAGTTTATTTCTGCAGATAAAGTAGAAAATGTTTCGGCAGTCGATTGGGGATTTTCAACCGTGCATATACATTGCAAGAATGCTGCTGTGTTGTATGCGCTTTTTTCATATTTGGAATTTTTCTTGTGATGCTTTTCTACATAATCTACGTGAACCACCAGCACAGTATCTGCGCTCATGACCTCACCAACGCCCTGCGGGATTGCAAAAAGTAAGACACATGGAAATAAATATTAAGTAAGCAGTAAAGTGAATACGGCATATCTATAGTTGTTTTGTAAAACCACTTGTGTAAATCAATTTTTACTATTAATATGAATTGATGCCTTGGTTAAATTTAATAATATAGTAAGCTAGAAGATCGAGCAAATGTATAATATAAAAAAATTGAATAATTAAGAAAAATTGGGTTTTTAATATTGGACAGTAAAATTTTGGAAACAGCGCCGGAGCCATAGTTGCTTAAAAAACAGCGCCGGGTCAAAAATTTTAGCGCCGGCGCCGAGCGCCGGGTCGGCGCTGTTTTTTGCCGGGGCAGCGCCGGCGCCGGAACAACACTGGTTAAGACCAAAGTCCAGACTTTACTCACCCAAAAACCCAGGACATCTTGGTGGATATGCACCTACCCCCTGGGTGGGTAAAGTCGGAACTTTGGTCGTAACAGACCCAAATACCCACACAATTTTACATATGATAGATTGGTCTACTTTAAATTTTTACGAAAAAATTATTTTCTTTAGTCGTACAGATGGATATCCACCTGGATTACCTGAAAATATATAAAAGTATTCCATATTCAAAAACAATTCATACTATCGTACTTAAAATCATTTGGAAAATTAGGTTTGATGAAACTAAAATTGCGATTTCACGTGCATAAACCCAAAATCATTGATGGGTACCTTCAGAGTCTTCAAATCCAGAGAGAGTTAGAGAAAGAGGTGCATGCGAAAGAGTATGGAAGTACAGTCGAACCTGGCTAACCCGTCACTCCAGTAACACGTCACCCCCGCTAACCCGTCACTTCAAAAAAATTTGGTCGGCCGAGAAAGAAATTCCGCTAATCTTGCCCCTATTAACCCGTCACTTCGGTAACCCGTCACCCCTGTTAACCCGTCACCCTCCGTCCACAATCAACAAAGAAAATTACCCTTGATAAGCCGTCCCCTAGCAAATT